>CM059210.1:12438835-12633835 GCA_030347435.1 Clarias fuscus | reverse complement strand
GTGTGTGTGTGTGTGTGTATCTGTCGGTGTGTGTGTGTGTGTGTGTGTGTGTGTGTGTATCTGTCGGTGTGTGTGTGTGTGTGTGTGTGTGTGTGTGTATCTGTCGGTGTGTGTGTGTGTGTGTGTGTGTGTGTGTGTGTGTCTGTCGGTGTGTGTGTGTGTGTGCGTCTTGTGACGCTTTGCGCCAGATAGCCGGAAAAAGAAGGAGCCAAAAGCCAAACTGCGTTTAGTGCACCTTTTATCAGCCTTCTCAGCGTCACAAAAATACAATACAAAATGCAAGTGAAATCAAAGAAAAGTGCAAGAGTGTAAGACGTTTCGGGAGGAGAGCCGCACACGCGCACCTGCTCCGTCTTCTTCTTCTCGCGCACCTGCTCCGCGCACACTTTGGGGGCGGGGCGGCACACCTTAAAAGGACAACAGACAGGCATACATACGTGCAGTGGTATAACGTAGTGGCCGTTACAGTCTCTGTCGGTGTGTGCGTCTCTGTCTGTCTCTGTGTGTGTGTGTCTCTGTATGTGTCGCTGTATGTGTGTGTGTGTCTCTGTATGTGTGTGTGTGTGTCTCTGTGTGTGTGTGTGTCTCTGTATGTGTGTGTGTGTCTCTGTATGTGTGTGTGTGTGTACAGTATGTGTGTGTGTACAGTATGTGTGTACAATGTGTGTGTGTGTGTGTGTGTGTGTGTGTGTGTGTGTGTGTGTGTGTGTGTACAGTATGTGTGTGTGCATGTGTGTGCGTGTATGTGCATGTGTGTGTGTAAAAATGTATACACATTTTAGGAAACGAAAAATATTATGATATTTTATTTTATATACCCTGGCCTTACCATCAAATTCTAAGGCTACTGTAAGCTATTTGTTGTTAATAACATTAATATTGGTGATGTTAATATGTTGTATAATACTAGGTCATCTAAGCATAGGAGTCAGCCAATGCGATATTATCACGATACCTAGGTGCTGGTTCAATTTGTATTGCGATACTGTAAGGATCATGATTTTATAAATATCGCAATTCGATATTGATCTTTATCAGATTTTGTTAAAATTCGAAAGAAACACACAGCACACAGGACCTAGCACACAGGATCCTACTGCATGCTGTGTGAATAGTTTAGAGCGCACCACCTGCAGGATTATAGAGAACCAGCAACATTTTATCACTTCAGATGCTGTATGTGTATGTAAAATGTATTTTTAAAAAACCTTAGTAAATTGGAGTGTGGTGATGCATGAATCAAGGTCCCTCCCACCCCCCCACCCCCAATCCGTCATAATCATAATGCCTCGGCCTAGTACTAGCCAGTGCCTCAGTTCAGGCATGTGATGAACTACAGCTTTGTTTACAAAAGAGCTCTCCGTCAAGACTCCTGAGTGTTTTCACTCGTGAGTTAGTGCGTGCTGTTGGTTTTTCCGGTCTTGCTTTAGCGAAACGATCATGCATTCAGCTCAGGTCTTACATCCCCGCTTTCTACCCGGCGGGATGATGAGTTTATTTGACAAATGGTTTACAGAGAGTAAAACGGACCTGAATAAACACAAAAGGAGAAAGAAGTTGCTGCCTGCCAAAAATGAAGGGTGGACGTATTTTTACATTGAATTTTAATGTGTTGGTGACGGATCATTCATTTCCACTAAGCTTTTGCTTACTTTGCCAGCTTTCTGTATTATTTATTTATTTTCTAACAGTACAGAGCATTCCTTTCGCCCTTGACCCGAGCCTCTCTAATTGTAGAGTTGTGTTTGGCAGTGCGTCGAACAGTGTGCTGAAATCTCTTCGCCTCCATCTGTTCGGTGAAGTGGCAGGTGGATGCGGTCACTACAGGCAGCAAACTGAGGCAGCGTGCCAGCTATAAGCATCTGATCAGAGTGGAAGAACACTGCAGAGAGGGCCGAAATGCTGAGCTTCATACAGTAGAGTCAGTTCTCCAACCCGATTGGTCAGTTCACAGGGTTACATTAATGCACTTCTTGATAACATTTCAAATTTACCAATCTTGTTTTTTTGGACTGTATATATTGTATACTAGACATTTAAAACGGGATCAGATCCTGCCTTCCTCCCCCCCCAGCCGCGTTAGTCTCATTATCTGTACGTATCTCACCGTCTCCGTTCTCCATGGCAGTGTTTGTCTTTTTGACATGGGCGTCCCGGGTCTTCGCGCATCTGTTGTTTTCCTGTTGCAGTCTTAATTGCCTGCGGTAATTACGAGTGCCTCGGGGAGCGATTGCAGCGCGGCGTAGAAAAGCGTGTCGTCGCACGCGCCTCGTACCATCCGTCGCGGATTTTAATTACAGGCCTGTATGTTTCCACACACGCCACAATGCAAACTAATGACGCTTGCCAATACTTCCCCCTGTGCACACACACTCACCTTCTGTAAGGGCAGTGTGTGAGTGTGTGACTCGCAGTAAGACATCACATCGTAGGGCAACCAAGACTGCATCATAGATGAAACTGAGACACAGGGATATGTGTGTATTGTCAGGGCCAGAGCAGACAGCATGTATCTCAGTGGGTGTGTGTGGCCTCCGGGGCATCCATCCGGTTCTGTCCCTGTCTGTTCTGCCCTGTGGTTTTGCTGTTTTATTATGCCTTCGGCAAACAAATTTGGATGATCCCCAGGTTGCTCTGCCCACTGGGCGAGAACAAACAAACTCTCTCCATTTACTTATTCCTTTTCTCTTCCTCTCCCTCCCCCTTCTGCCCACCCCGTGCCCAGCAGTTTGATTGACTTGGCTTTATTCTCAGTCTTGCCATGCTTCATTATGCCGCCCTATTCTTCTGCATCGTCTCGTTTCTTTATATTCACGGGTGTGGTGCGCGTCCTCGATCCCCGAATCCGCAGAATTATTTTTCCGCCTTTGTCTCCGTAGGCCGGTCACTGCCTCGCATACACTCTCTCCTGGGCTGTCTTTGTTTCGCGGGCGCTAAGCTGTTTAGTAAACACCGCACAATTCCCAGGCAAACGTCATGCATTTTAAATAAAAAGCGCTCAGTATGAATCCAGGCTTTCTGTTGATGCTGGCCGCTTTTGGAATTTAATTAATTCGCCCATTCCCGCTCCAAACGGTCTCATAATGATTATGAAACCGTTCAGGGTTTTTATTGGTTTTTATCTCCACGCTGCGCGGTATCATTTGGCCGAAAAGAACGTCCCGTATAATCGATACGGCCTCGCGCAGTTCCGTCGTGATCCATCATCCTGATCCAAGGACGGACTCCTGATTTAAGTGCAGCTCGAGACTGAAGGTGAAAGTGTCAAAGCCGGCCACAGGTGCTGAAAGATAAATGACCTTCAGAAAGCTGGATAGCTCTGTCACCGTTCAGTACCCACACTTTTTTTTTTTTTTTTTTTTTTTATCCTTTCATTACACACACACATGCAATCACGCTGCACTTCACACTCTCCTGGCAGAAATGGGAGGTTCAGTCCGCTTCTTTCAGAGATCTTTCAAGGCCGGCTTGTCGGCTCAGGAGGTGATGAATGTCGAAGGCTGTCCGCTCGGGGCCCTTCAAGCAGTTGCTGAGCACTGACGGGTGAGATATGAGAGAAGCGCTGCCCTTTTCCCCTTAAAGCAGCGTCCGTGCGCAGAGAGATTCATTCGAGGTCAGTTTTGTCAGCAACTCGTAGAGGTCTACTATTCTAACCCTCTTATAAGGAAGTCATCTTTTAATCTGACCTCTGGCTTATTATATTTATTATTACCCATTTATAAACTTTAAAGCAAAATATTCTGTTATTTTTAGGAATTATTTACTATAACATGGATTATAGTAAATACATGAATATATATTATTTACGAGGGATGTACCACAAGTAATGCAAAAATGGGCATAACATTTAAAATTTTTTTTTTATTAACTGACATAGGTTGTTCAAAATGCATGTTTTTGTGGTCACTCTTGTTCTGTACAAGGGTACTACTCAACAAGATCGCATCACATGCGATGCATTTGCAGCACCTGTGAATCAGCTCTGAAAATCCCCTTAGTTGTAATTGATGGTCTCCAACTGTGTGTTTTCTTTGTTTTTTGTTTTTTTTCTCCAATGATGGTTTCCCCTTCTTTACGCTTCTTCATCCATCTGCGCACACTGCTGTTGTTGGTGGTGTCATCGCCGTAAACATTCCGTAGCGCAGTGGGAGACCATCAACCGGGACAAAGGGGGTTTTCAGAGAGAATTCGAGAGTGGGGTTCAATGGTGGTGCGAATGCATGGCTTGTGATAGAGAGTATGTTAAGTAGTACCTTTGCATAAGAAGAAAGATTAATCTATCGACATGTGAAATTTGAACAACCTTTAGCGGTTAATAAAAGGGTTACGCCCACAGTTGCATTACTTTCAGTACAGCCCTCGTATGTATTATATTATATGTGCACATGTATGCGTGTGTGTATACGCGCGCACACCCAAACCCATCTTAAGTTCAACTGTGCTGCTTTATTTATTTATTTATTTATTTCTTGAAAGTGATCTCTTTAAGATAAATATCCTCTAGAGGCTTTGAATAAGGCTTTCAAGCTTCAGCTGCTCAGCTCCGTGCTGGGATTCAGTCGTTCCTCTCTGTTAGAGTAAAAAAATGGATAAAAGTTCATCGAGAACTCGAGAGAACTCGAGCTTGTCAATAGAAAGTCATGTTCTGTAGTTACGGCTATACCAAGGGGATCTTCAGTTGAACCTGTTTAGTGATGTACAGTATGTCGTATTGTACGTACACGGGGTGCGTGGTTATAAGTAATTAGTCGTGTATGCCAAGCAGCTTAAAAAAATTCTTCAAATATATTCTTTGTTTGAAACAGCACAATATAGATTACACAAAAATGTGTTAAAGCGAACACAGGGTATGAATGGTGCGAGTTATTTTCAGCGGAGAGGTCTGATCCTTTCTGTATTACAGTACATTGTACTGTAAGTGCCTGGCCAAAAGTCTCACACTCTAAGATTTCATTCAGTCTTTAGCTTTGATTACAGCACACGACGCGGTGGCCGGTTCATGTGTGAAAATGATTCCTCATGCTCCCAGAACTACTTTTTCCCAACTTGGAAAGTTCCAGGGAGAAAGAAAAATCCATTGATAAAGTTGCCAAGCCTAGACCGGACCAGCCGAAGCAACCCCAGATCATAACCCTGCCTCCAGAGGCTTGTACAGTGGACACTATGCATAACGGAGACACCGCTGCATGTGTTTCCCTTCTTACACTGATGCGGCTGTTACTCTGAAACTGGACTGATCAGAACACATGACCTTTTTCCATTATTCCAAAGTGAAATCTATATGCTCCTTAGCAAACTGAAGCCTTTCTTTCTCACCAACAAGTGGTTTTCTTATGGTCACATACTGTATGTAGCTGTGAATTCTCATCACTTTGTGTGTGTGTGTGTGTGTGTGTGTGTGTGTGTGTGTGTGTGTGTGTGTGTGTGTGTGTATGGAAATGCTCTTACTTTCACTATTAGAAATAGTAGTATTTTTTCCTGTTGATTTATATTTTATATTTTTTCCATGCAACTTAACCAAGTGTTTAAGTGATCTCCATTCATGATTGTGTTTTTTTTTTTTTTTTCCATTTAACACATTTCTTCCACAAAGTTGACGGTTCACGCTATTCTTCCAGGTTTTAATAATATATTGAAGGGTTCTTAACCCTGTTCTAGTAACTTCAAATAGCCTTAGTTGTTGTCTTTGCTTGATGAAGCCCAATAATTTAAAATGGTGACTTTTTTGTTTGTTTGTTTGGATCAGACAGTGTACAGTTGTGGCCAAAAGTTTTGAGAATTACATAAATATTGGAAATTGGAAAAGTTGCTGCTTAAGTTTTTATAATAGCAATTTGCATATACTCCAGAATGTTATGAAGAGTGATCAGATGAATTACATAGTCCTTCTTTGCCATGAAACTTAACTTAATCTCGAAAAAAACCTTCCACTGCATTTCCTTGCTGTCATTAAAGGACCTGCTGAGATCATTTCAGTAATCGTCTTGTTAACTCAGGTCAGAATGTTGACGAGCACAGGGCTGGAGATCATTATGTCAGGCTGATTGGGTTAGAATGGCAGACAGACTTGACATGTTAAAAGGAGGGTGATGCTTGAATCATTGTTCTTTCATTGTTAACCATGGTTACACAAAGAAACACGTGCAGCCATCATTGCGTTGCATAAAAATGGCTTCACAGGCAAGGATATTGTGGCTACTAAGATTGCACCTAAATCAACAATTTATAGGATCATCAAGAACTTCAAGGAAAGAGGTTCAATTCTTGTTAAGAAGGCTTCAGGGCGTCCAAGAAAGTCCAGCAAGCGCCAGGATCGTCTCCTAAAGAGGATTCAGCTGCGGGATCGGAGTGCCACCAGTGCAGAGCTTGCTCAGGAATGGCAGCAGGCAGGTGTGAGCGCATCTGCACGCACAGTGAGGCGAAGACTTTTGGAAGATGGCCTGGTGTCAAGAAGGGCAGCAAAGAAGCCACTTCTCTCCAAAAAAAACATCAGGGACAGATTGATCTTCTGCAAAAATTATGGCGAATGGACTGCTGAGGACTGGGGCAAAGTCATGTTCTCGGATGAAGCCTCTTTCCGATTGTTTAGGGCATCTGGAAAAAGGCTTTTCCGGAGAAGAAAAGGTGAGCGCTACCATCAGTCCTGTGTCATGCCAACAGTAAAGCATCCTGAGACCATTCATGTGTGGGGTTGCTTCTCATCCAAGGGAGTGGGCTCACTCACAATTTTGCCCAAAAACACAGCCATGAATAAAGAATGGTACCAAAACACCCTCCAACAGCAACTTCTTCCAACAATCCAACAACAGTTTGGTGAAGAACAATGCATTTTCCAGCATGATGGAGCACCGTGTCATAAGGCAAAAGTGATAACTAAGTGGCTCAGGTACCAAAACGTTGAAATTTTGGGTCCATGGCCTGGAAACTCCCCAGATCTTAATCTCATTGAGAACTTGTGGTCAATCCTCAAGAGGCGGGTGGACAAACAAAAACCCACTAATTCTGGCAAACTCCAAGAAGTAATTATGTAAGAATTAAGAAGTAAGAATGGGTTGCTATCAGTCAGGATTTGGCCCAGAAGTTGATTGAGAGCAGCCCATTCGAATTGCAGAGGTCCTGAAAAAGAAGGGCCAACACTGCAAATACTGACTCTTTGCATAAATCTAATGTAATTGTCCTATAAAAGCCTTTGAAACGTATGAAGTGCTTGTAATTATATTTCAGTACATTACAGAAACAACTGAAACAAAGATCTAAAAGCGGTTTAGCAGCAAACTTTGTCAAGACTAATATTTGTGTCATTCTCAAAACTTTTGGCCACGACTGTATACTACAATGTTGCTTGGGATCATATGTGTCCGTCTAGGCCGCATTATCATTTATGTGATATTGGGATATGATATTTTTTATATATTATCCATACTATTGATTAAAACAATCGACGTATTCTCCGACAGTACTGTAGATTAGAGTGCTTTTAGAAAGAAGAAAGGTAACGTATATGTTCGACTGTATGCACGATTAAACCTACAGTAGGTCATAACACTTATTAAAATAATTTACTGTTTTAAAAGAACCCCCACGGATTAATTTCTGCTAAGAGACACATGCACGCCCTCAGACTCCCATCTCTCTCTCTAGCTTTTAAGCTCCATCGACTTTTTTTTTTCTTCCCCGCAACATGTTTGTACTTCTCTACGGAGGATGATACACGGGTGATTTGCATCAAACATAGCAGAGAGGTATTGATTTGAAGCAGCGTTTCAGCCCTGTAAGATGCGAGCCCACGTGTTCTGCAGTGTCAATGGTGCATGCAGAACGTGGGTGGCCGCCGTGCTATAAATCCGCTGTGAATTCTAGACAGTGTGAAACCGTTGAGTCATGGAGTACTACGGGCCATTTTAATATAACGTTTTACAAGGCTGTGCAGGTCGGACGCATTGTTCAGCCCACAAGACTTGAGATTATGATGTTTACAGTGTGTATTGAGATTTGTTGATTTAAAAAAAAAAAAAAAAAAAAGAAAAGAAAGAAAACGAGTTTTAGTTCATCGTACATGTTGTGTTGGTCACTTCAGGGTATATGGAAAAACCATACGTTCAGATAAAACAGGTGTTTTGGACATACTGATCAAAAATCAGACATGTTCTTGTTAAAAAAGGAAATGTTTGCTTCTAATATCTGGAGAAAAATACTAAAGATTTTTTTTTTTAAATCCCTTATTCCTGTTAATAGTCTATAAAAAAAATAATCATTGCTGAACGTTTCTCCTTTCTGACCCTATCAGCTTTTCTTTCACCGAGATCCTCTGTTGGACTTTCATTTCCAATTCTTACGCTCTTCCCTAATTCTTATTCTCTGCCTGTTTTCCAGCCGTGCGATCAAAACCAACCAGGACCTGCTTCCAGAGACGCCGTGGACGAACGTGTTCTACAACGATTTCTGGGGTACCTTGCTGACGCACAGCGGCAGCCACAAGTCCTACCGGCCACTCTGTACACTCTCCTTCCGCATTAACTATGCGCTGAGTGGCCTCGAGCCATGGAGCTACCACTTGGCCAACGTGGCACTGCATTGCATCGTAACGGCGCTTTTCACGCGCCTGACACGCCTGCTGCTGGGTACGGGCTGCTGGACGCTCCTGGCAGGCCTGCTCTTCGCCTCGCATCCCGTCCACACCGAGGCTGTGGCGGGCATCGTGGGCCGCGCCGACGTGGGCGCCGGGCTCTTTTTCCTCCTCGCTCTGCTTTGCTACATAGGGCATTGTGACCAGCGGGCAGAGGGGGCACAGCGTAGGAGTTGGGCGTGGTTCGTGGGCAGCCTGGTTTGCTCAACCTGCAGCGTGCTATGGAAGGAGCAAGGCATCACCGTGCTCGCCGTGGCAGCCGTCTACGACGTGTTCGTCTTCCACCGGATGAAGCTGCAGCAGCTCCCCGGAATCTTCTACAAGGTAAAGAAGTGTGTTATGTTTTTTGGCAAGTAAGCGTTAGGGTTTTTTCTTCCTTCCATGACACATGCAAGTGATTTCCTCCACTCCCTTCTACCACGATGAGTGCGCAGTGACCCACGGCTGGAAAAGCCAGTATGGTTGTGCGAAGCCGGTGGGCGTAAATGCGTGTGCGTGTTGTTTGCTTTTCATTAGGAAATCAGTTTCTGTGTATATTCAGCTGGATGATCCGAAATGAACTGGAGCAGGGTTTTTATTCTACAGTGCTACAAAAATATACAAGAGCAGAAGCAAACAAAAGAAACATTTGTGCTCGGTTTGTTTAAATGCAACGGGCCAGCGAGTTTGTTTTTGCGATTTTTATATAGGGAGTGTGTAATGGTTCAGCAAAGCTTTATTCTTCGTCAGAAAACCGTAAATGCCAGCTCTGAAAGCATCAATGATTCAGCATCTTATTTAATGAACCTGCGGTAATTGGAAAAGTTGCACAATAATCAGACAAATAAACTCATGAATGGCTTGATAATGTAAAAAAATAAATAAATAAAAATAAAAAACGTTTCACTGCCGCATTAACGCTGGGCAAGTCATGCAGATGAATGGTCTGCTTAGGACAAATAACGATGTGGAAGTATTTTTCTTACATGAGAAAGCAATTAGTGTAGAGATCAATCATACGCTTGAAGAAAGAGAGCGAATGTGTTTGTGTGTGTGTTTGCTAGACAGAGAGAAGACGGTAAAGTGTCTGAAGCTCACTGAAGTCGACGGCAAGAAACAGATTTCACGTACTGATGCAATTCTCTTTGGTACTAACCCTCTTTTTCTTGCACCGTACCATGAGAGCAGCGTTGCCTTAACCGTGGCCTGTCAGAAACTTTTAGCGTCTACCCATGAGACCTGGTGACTTAGTCGACCCCCAGTGAGACTGTACAAATGAAACATGACATGTGCACCAGTGTGTCTTGAGGCCATGGCTGCTTCAGGATGTTGTGATGCAGTTTCAGTCCTGCACATCTTTGTGTGCATGTCCCTATTCTTCAATATAAACTCTCTCCACTGGGAACTGTTTGCCACGGGCTGAAATTCTTTCTCTTTTTCTTCTGATGCAATCATCATATTTATGGCTTCACGCTTGACAGCATCTTGCATTGACTGCATGCGGATCTATCAGAAGCTCAGTCAGACCTGTCATTAAAGCATAAGCCTCGAGACCGAGTCGCGCTTCAGCGCCGGCAGGCTTTGGACACTTCAGATGGGGTGGAACTGTTTAAAGCCGAAGCGTCTGTCCTGTCCGCCTACCTGCACGGGGACTGCCTGATATTGAAGTGCGAACGAATTGGAAATTCAGATTGGAAAGCTTAGGTCTGACACCCTCCCTGTCACATCTTTTTCCTCGTAAACATGCTTACTTCAGCTTGGTATTTCTTGTAGCAAAGTGGAAACACTGTTCTCTGTTCTCTTAAAATTGAGCAGTAAAGAACAGGGACTTTAATCAACCAAACAGTGGAGACAAATGATGCATTGTTTAATTTTCATAACTTATTTATTCCAGGCAATTTGATTTACTGTAAGTCAGCAAAGTGGAACTGTTGCTTACAAAGTGACCGTTGAGGGACTTGGACACTAGACTAATGTGATCTTAAATGGATCATCTTTTATCAGTCAGTTCGATCCATTGGATCGATCGGTCAGTCTTTGATTTAAAATTGATTCACACTTTTTATATGATTAGGGAAAACTAATATTTAGTGACCACTATTTTTGAAAAAAAAAAAGTCTAAACCATTAGCAAGTTCCACCCAAGTGCTTGCAATATACTAATTTTGAGCATACTGATGATTTTTTCTACTTCTTCTTTTTCTTCTTATAATTTTAAGTTTATGGATGTTTTTTTTTATTATAGTTTCAATATTTAATTGTTAAAATAATAAGAAGTAGTAAAAGAAGAATCTGTGTGCTCAAAATTAGCATTTTGCAAGACTTGGATGGTACTTGCTAATGTTTTTTTTTTTTTTTTTTTTTCAAAAGCAGTGGTACGGCTAAATGAAATATTAGTGGCTAAATATGAGCAATCGAGTAAATTGGAATCCGATTAATCGATAGATTAATAGATTGTTGAATCGATTAATCGGATTCCAAAAATTCTTTATATGAAAGTTCTTTATATGACATTCTAAATGTATCAGCTAAATTTAGAAGCAGATGTGCCATTTGGAATCTAATCAATTTATCGATTAATCGGATTCCAAATGGCACATTAGCTTCTAAATTTGAAAGGTCATATAAAGAACTTTCCTGCTAAAACACACCAAGGAAAAACAAAATAGCAGCAATAAAATATAATTATGAAATAAAGCCTAAAGCTGGCGGATTTTAATTATGTGAGTTAAGTTTAAATGTTAAGAAAACTCAGTTTACTACTGTGGTAAAGGTCAGGAAAGTGAGGTAAATGGGAAAAGGACACACACCTGAGGAGAATTACGTAGCATTTGCGCGGGTGCTGCTGTGAGCTGAAAAAAAGCAGAGTGCACTATAGCGTGAGAGAGAGAGAACATGAGTGCAGATCTGAAAAGCCAGCAAAAGTGCGTGTGTGAATTTAACTTGATAGTTCGTTGAGGAGAACTGGAAATAAGAACCTGACTCACAGCAACACACAGTCGGTAATTCTCTTCAGGTGTCAGTTCTTTCCCACTAACCTGACTCTAACATCCTTCAGAAAGTGGCCGCGCCAGCACAAAGTCTTTCCCTCTGATTGAAGCGGCTGTTTTGCTCGAGTTAAGAGTGAAATTTCCCACACTCAGGAGATGAAGGTCGTGAAGGTGTTTGTCATGTCACTAGTATTCACTTCAGACTAGTAAGGATGAGACACAAATAAATGCACTTGCTCACCTTCATTCCAAGTTTGACGTAGCCAATCTACTTCCCAGCATGTTATCTTGGATAGGATAGGAGGCTGGATCAAGACCTCACAGACATGTGGGAGAATTGCGAAACACAGCAAAGGCCTGAGCTCAAGATTAAATTAGCAACCATGAAGTGAAAAACTGGCAACAAGTACCCCCTTCACCAACAATCAACAATAAACATGCATTCAGACGTAAAGTATCACACCTTTTGATTTACTAGCCGGCCCCATCGTTATGGACCGCTACATTCCTGTTGTTCTGAAAGATCGCGAGCATTCAGTTTTTCGTTTCGCTTTCGGATCCTTGTCTGAAGCGAGTTTGATGGAGTTTACACCAGGATTTAGTATGTGTCTGTCTGGGCCGTGCACGCGGGCTTCATCAAACACTCCTACTTTGTGTACATACCCTACATGTTTTTCCACTCAGCTATTCTCAGAGCTGTCACCCTGTGGTACGGTTCACAGGGCTCGCGCCAAGCCAGAGGCAAATAATTCCACAGTCTCCCGTTCGCGAACATGCCACATCACACTGACATATGAAGTCTGACTATAAAGCGGAGAACTGCCAGAATTACCAAGAAACGTTTAAGCTCTGTGAAATACATTTGTCCTTCAGATGGAGGATCAGAGACATTTCATCTTCGACTAGGCAGTTCTGTGATCAATTCTGACAAACTGACCTGAAGAGCTGACAAACTGCTTCCTGCAGCATTAAACATGTTTGGATCAAAGCGAAAAAAACAAGACAATGACGTGCTAAGGAGCTGCTTGTCAGCAGCTCATAATAAACACTTTCGTATGTCTTACTGTCTCTTATTTACAGAGTAGCGTGTCAGTCAGTTGGAAAAATCCTCGGCATTCCGGGACACGTTGCTGGCTGGCACATCTGTGTAAGCAGACGATCTTTATAGAAAATTATTAAAAAGCCTTTACCTTTTCAAAAATTAATTGCGAAACCCTCTAATAGTGTGTCATATTTACCTATTTATTGATTTTGAGTTTATAATTATACCAAGCACTCTTGTATATTCTATATTGTGTCCTGTGTTGATTAATTTTCTATAACGACATGTCTTTGATGGTTGTTCTGGCTACAAAGCCATAGCTGAGTTTCTTTTGTCTAATTAAATTAAATGAGAAAAAAATAAATAAAACTTCATACTTGCTTACGTGCTAATCTTCTTTTTGTCATCCTTAATTTAATAAAATATTACATTTGTTAGCAATTTGCTTAATTACAAGCATTTTGTTTCTGAACAGAATCTAAAATAATCCAAATGAATTTCTAGTTTTTCATTAAAATGACCCTTATAGTCAAGTTAACATTTATTTAATGCATTTGTATTATTATTATTATTTAGATTTAAAAAGGAACAAGTACCCGAAAATATTCTGTCAAATGACAGCAAATTTAAAGTGTTTTTAGCAGTTGCAAATTGGCAGCGAGTTCCATCATCATCATCATCATCATCATCATTGCAAACCACACTGCTATAGGTCAGAGATGTCCAAGGGTCTCCATGTTTCACTTTAGAAACCACAGATCTTAATAGCGGCGCGAAGTTCATGTGGTGTCTGCTCCTTCGAAATATTCATCCAATGTCGTAAAAAGTCTTCATACTAGACTTTTAAACTGTCACTCAGAATCAGTTTATATTCATGAGTGGCTTGTATATTTCAGTTGGAATTGCGTAGACGTGTATAATGCGTCCGTGCAGTGTAACTGTATATGTATAGGCTGTTACGTGGGGCATGTTGCTGAAGCGAAGCCAGCGAGATACACAGTGCTTGTTTAAACAGTGTAATTAATATCCTCTGCTTGTGTAGACTTTTTATTAGGCCATTGATGGGCCGTATCCAGGATATAACCTTACCCCCGTTTACTGCTGGGCTAAACACCACAGGGGGATTAATCTCAGTGAAAGCTTCTGTATCCATTTCCTCAGGGTCAATGGGAGCTGAGCAACGTAGCTCAGCACTTCCACGGATTAACTAAATGTCACTGGGCCAAGGCACTGAGCTAGCCAGGCGCTGCTAAGAATGCCTACACTGTGCGCTAGTGTACACTTGAGTTTGTTGATACTCATTCAGGCACACCGTGACCAGCTATATTACACTTCAGACCTGCTTTTAGAAGGGCCCTGTCAGTTTAGTCTAAATGATGTACTTTTATCATCCAGGTCATTTTTCGGTATTACTAGTTATTCCCACGCATAGTAAAATGCATCAGATCGTGTTGTTGCATTGGTTTGTTAGCGGTTGCTGTTATTGTTAACCCACCCACGCTCTTGTTCTAAATCCGTGCTAAACCCAGCGTAATTTGTGGCCAATTTGTCCATGCAGGCTTTCACATGCTAATGCTTTTTGTCTGGGCCGGTGTTTAATGGTCAGTCCACTATTCTTCGGATTCTCCCTTTTAACTAGGCATAATGATAGCCTGACAGCAACCCGGCGTCAATGCAACTTGGACACGGTTCTTGTTTTTCCTCAGTGCAAATAAGTAAATGCTAGGTTTAAATATTGAAAGAAATGTAAATCTTTGTTTGCTATATGCATGCATAAATGTTAAAGATATTTAGGTGCATTAGGTTGTATTGCATTAATAGAACATCAGCGTCTGGGGATTTACTAGTACTAAGTTACTAAGAGTTTGGGGGGACCTTAGTAGAGGTCTTTAAATGCCTTTATCCAATGGTAAGCTAGAAATTTTTTTTATTATTAATATTTATTGTTATGGCAGATGAAATGGTTTAGATTATAACATAACCTGTATGTTGTTTTTTTCTTTGTTCCACTATTTTTCTGTATAAAACATTTGTAAACCATCAATAATCTATAATATAACCTAAAAAATTGAATGAAAAAGAAAACAAAAGATCCAATAAATAACTTTATTTTAAAAGTGTGTGTGCGCATGTGAATGTGGGTGTGATCGATGTTTGTCACGGTCTCACACCGATCAGAGTGACACTACCCAAACATGGGCTTCTGTGAGCTCATTCAAGCGTGAGGGTCTCGGATATCACCTTCCTCCGAGTGGTACGCCGTTTCCAAGCATCATGTGATCACAGCATTGAAGCTAGTAATGGACAAACGGATAGATAAATAAATAACAGAAAAATGTCTTCTGATTAAAAGGGAAGAAAACCATCATTACAGCTGATAACTGATGGCAGTGGACTATCATATTGGACAGTCGTAATAGAGAAGTATCTAGTTCTACCACCAAACTGCAACGTGTCTGGCAGCTATTAAATATCTGTGGTGCAGTTAGCTTATCGTAATGTGGAAAGAAAAGGCTTTTATTGGCTCATTTTCTAGGTGGAAGTGGTTAATAGGCCCATTTTCAATAATAGATACTGATGTCAGGACGACGCTGCGGAGTTTGGCGTCCACACTGTTGTTTTTCAGCATGAACTCAGAATTGTTGTTCATTAGCAGTACGCAGTAAAATCGCTTTCCCGAGACTTGGCGATTAATCCGTTTTTCCACAACGCAGATTACAATGTTGCTTTGCCCTTCAAGTGGGAGTTTGGCGGGGCGAGTGGCAGAAAGAATATATTTTTAGCGCATAGCAATAAACATCTTCGATATTAAAACAGATAAATTAATTGAGAGATTTTTAAAATGCAGCACTCACTTATTCTGTTTTTTGTCTAAAATTAAATGCTAAAAGTAACATTTTTTTTTCTTTTTCCTATTGATAGTCGGCGCCTCAATTACTGAATTACTTTCCCGAATAGGAGCAGTAGCATGACTGGCTGTGCCATTTTCTTGTAATGGAAAGAGGTTAACGTCCTGGTTTTCCTAGGAATTTAAGCAATTTACAAGATGCGCATAAATGTTGATTCTTTGCTGGAGAGCATGTTGTTTCTTGTTGTTTTGTTGCTCAATTTTAGATGTAGGTGTGTACAAATCCCCAAGCAATACCATATTACATTACACGTGTCTCTGTACTCAGTGTGTGGTGAAGGAGAAGGTCATTTTAGATGCTAAGAGTCTAGAAGCACAGCGGTTACTCCTGATTATTAGTTATTATTGCCTAACATTTAGCTGCCAAGCTCTCTGACTCAGTTAGCTTTTGCACATAGTTCAAATTTAGTTTGTGTACGGCAGCCTTTTATTTAAAAAAATGGTTCATGCTGTCAAAACCTTTTAAATCTTATAGTCTTTTCATTTCCCAGTTGAAATACAACTCAGATCTTGCATTCTGGCATGCCTAATTCTTATTTTATTTCACTCGCTTCTAAAACACGCCATTTCGGTGGCTTTAGTTTTAAACAGACCGCCCTGTGATGTCCTTTTGGTGATATGAGTCACCAAATCATGGTGAAATAACTCTTTACTCCTTGCACAATGGTGCTACTGCTACTAAAAGCCAATACAAACAGCAATATTACAGTACCCTTAGTTAGCAATATTACAGTGTGCCTAAAGTAAGCAAACAAGCTTAAAAAATAATAACTTCAAAATACACTTAAAACTTTAGGATCCATACCTGAGCTTCAATAATTTTACAAAACCAGAGTAGTCCCTCAGTGAGAGAGCTGCCTGAAGTAAAAAGAAAAAATAACTAGCTAAGTAACTAATTCTCTCTCTCTCTGTGTGTGTGTGTGTGTGTGTGTGTGTGTGTGTGCGTGTGCGTGTGTGTGTGTGTGTACACATACAGTACATAAGAGACTCATGTCACCTACATTATCAAAAAGTGAATTTAGCATAATAAAAAAAAAACCTGGTACAGTTGAGTTGCTAGCAAAACATTTAGCTAGCTAGCTTACAGTACTTAGCTAACAGTCTCAATGGGCATCACACCCTTTCAAATCACAGGCATTTTGCAAATCAATACCTTGTTTTCTTAATCTACACACCATATAAATGTATTAATTAAGTGAGGTTTAATGTCTATTTATTTCATGTTTTTACTGAATGTTTTGATTGTTTTTAGACGCAAAAATATGATTATAGTGTTGACAAGAAGTAATATTGGAAATATATTTGGGTTGCTGGAATGGATTATCTGCATTTACATTATTTCCTATTAAAAAATGCATTTCACAATACGAATGTTAGCCTTAAGAACTCGCCTCTGGAATGCTGAGGTACCAGTGTATGTTGTATCCCATCTTAGGGTCAATATAGAGTAATTTATGTAAGAGTAATTGTATGTACAGGACATGTTTACAAGTTTCCGTGTAGACAATTAAAAGGTTTGTGTTCTCTTAATACTGACAAAATTGTCAATTGGTTTCCAGAGAATTGAACAAAAACAAATTTGTATGGCTTTTTAAATCCAATTGGATACTGTTTTCTTGGAGGTTATAATTTCCCATTGAATTTGCTTATATCCTATGCTGTACATAAGGATAGTTTTAGATTCCCAACCCCCCCACCCACCGGCAATATAACTTGCAGAAGAGACACATCTGCCTGTTGAAACTGTATACACAATCATTCACAAATACCACTTACAGGTACTTGCCACATCCCTACACAATCCTCTGTGCTGTATGGTAAACAAAGCTCACTGAACAGATTTTACAGTAAAAAAAAAAAAAAAGTCCAAGTGTACCCTAAAGTAACTCATTCGTTATCATACTTCATCTCTACCCTAGGCCTATCTGAATGATCTGTTACTATACGCATACTTATCAGTAATTCTTTAAGAAGCATGGCAGCTTAAGCATGATTAATGACGACTAAGTGGATTATCAGATAATTGGACAATCTCGCCACATCCCTATCTCTGATTATATGTGCAGAAACTACACTGTTTATGCTGTTAGGCGCAAGCAGAATTAATGATATTGCACAGCTATTTTTCACCCACATACCACTTCGTATCTCTCTTTTTTCCCTGCTTTTACAACATGTCATGCATTATTGTTGCATATTAAATATTTGGAGTGTAGCTTAACATAACAAGCATTACAGGTTAGTGAAGAACGCCACCAGAGCTCTTTACCCCCTTGATATGTATGTAGCATTTATGGAAGGAGTCTCCAGTTTCAAAGCTTTGTAACGTAATGAAAGCTGCAATTTGACATTTTCAGGCAGAAGTTTTCTGGATTAGTGGCCATTTGTGTTCCTCACTTAAAGTACGTGAAAATTAAGCTTTTTGATAACTACAAAACAAAGTATTTATCACTGAGAAGGAAGAAGAGTAAAAATTCTGTTTTGCATTATGTCATAATTTATTACCATATTCCTGATACGCTGATCCAGTCTGAGTTGCTTCCTTTATAATCCACATGGACATGTTTTATATAGATCATGAAAATAATAGCTGAGTTGCATAAAGCGTAGCCTTGAAAAGTCTGTGACTTCAATCATTTGACCAGGCTAGGATAAGATTTTATATGGCTGCATATTTCTTATAAGCAATATAACAGCCATGATGCCACATGCCTCCAAAACAATAGAGGTCAGGAAAGCAGAAGGACGATCACAAATCATACTCACGCCAACCTTGGAAACTCCAGTGAGATGCTCTGGGAATTCCTCTGCTCTCCAAGGATCCTGTAATGGAGAAGAATGCTGTTTAGCAGAGCATGTAACCAGTGATCATGCTGTAAGTAGAGGCCAAGGCTACAGGGATAGTTAAAACAAGCAGCATTTACAGTAAGGTTTTAAGAAAAAGAGTCATGTTTAGAATATTCACAAACACCTACGCTTCCTGTTTTCCCCTTAAAAGCAGGAGACACTCCCTTATCTAGTCCTCCCAGACATCTGTGCACGGAGGATCAGCCACATGTGTTTCATTTATAGTTGGTCATAAATCATTTTCTTTCCACTGCTTGCCTTTTTGTCATAGCATTCTTCAAAAGGTTATCAGTAATCATCTGGAGACATTAAAGACATGTTTTTGTTGAAGACATCATTAATATTTGTGAATTTGAAAAATGCTGTTCTCTTTCTTTATTGTTATTTGTATTGATTCCATATACAGTATTAGGAAGTGATTAATGGCCTATACCCAGTAAACGGATTCCCATCGTAACTATATTCTTATATAATCGAAAAATTCTGTAATCTGTAATACAAGTGCATTTCACACACTCAAAAAAAAAAAAACCTGCCCTCAGGCACCAAGACCCACATTCACAATAGCAATTTACTACAAAGTAAGGCCCAAGTCATTTTATATAATTACACAAGGGGTGTTCAAAACTAACTGGGACTTTTTTTTTTTTTTGTAATTTCTAATAAATGAAGACATAAAACAATTTGACATCTCAGCACTTGAAGCACAGCACAGCACAGTACGATGACATTTAAAATAGGCTGTACTTTGTGAATAATGATCCCAGCCATGGTGGCTCCAGTCCTGAGTGTCTCTTTATCATCAAGTTAAAACTCGTGTTTGTGATTCAGAAAAGATATGACCAAATTCTTTATGAAAAACTGCCAACAACATTGTGTTGTGTTTTAAAAATGTGACAATTTCATTTAATGTTTGTAAGAATAGGTAACAAGTAAGGCATGAGTAGTACCAAATATTTTAATGTATTGTTATATTGTGATACTCTGTTGCACCATTATATAAAATATCACGGGTATGATAGCAGTGTGAGTTTGTATCTTTGATCGGTGTTGTGTGTCAACATGTTTTGCCAATCGATGTCATTGCTGATTCAGGATTGTAGAAAAACATTGGGCCTAAAGTCCATACAGGGGGTATCCCTAGTAACTAATGAATGGAAAACAATATTTCACATCTCTCTCTCTATCTCAAAGGAGAATTCATTTAGTCATTCATTCATCTCCAGTAACTGCATAGTCAGCTGGGTCATGGTGAAGTAGTAGTCCATTCAAGATGAAAAATTAACCTTTTTTTTTTTTTGGTGACATGACATGGCTTTAAAAAGTCAATGATGAAAACAGAATGTTTTAAGATGAATGAACATGTGGAAGTATTTGTTTTTTAACCTGAAGTTCAACTCAAAACGGATGTCTTATTTGTTGCGAGTGCATGGAACGAGTCAGAAGTAAGTAATAGTAACGTCACAAAAATCTTCGAATCATCTTATTCATAATCATAAACTAAACATTAAAAGGGAATTGTTGTGGCTATTAAGTCATGTTAGTTGTTTATTCAGATCTTTGTATGAAAATGCTCTTAGGTAGCTGGACCTTTGCAAATTTTATCCTGCTCTTTTTTGGCATTTAGTATAAAGACTGTATTAGTACTGTATGAGGCCACTGATATTTATAAGCGAGGTGTGCATTGAGATAATCATAAATCGAAGGAGACATGAACCGGATCCTAGACTCTGCTTTTCCTTTGGATATTTTTTAACTTTAGTTTCGAGTGCTATAGTAACGATCTAGTCATTCCATCCAACCACCAGTTGTGTGGTCAAGTGTATAAAGTATGGTGCGGTTTCCGCTCTTATAACAGCGTGTGTCAGGGCATTGTTCTGGCCAGGTTACTTTAGTGTGATTCATAGGACTTTTATTAGAAACTTAAGATGACCACACCACTGTTTTATAAAGCAGCCGGCTGATATAGACCACAATTGATCACGTCACACTCACTCACTTACACTTTATTCTCACTTGTCAAGTACAGCCAACACAAACAGCCCTGCACTTTCTATACACTGTCACAGTAAATGTGGTGGAAAAGGGAAGAAGTCTAAACATGTCATAAACCGCTTGTTGGAATCAATCTCTCCCTCTCTTGGAGAAAAGCGACTGCAATTTCAGATCTTGAATTTCTGACATCGGAGTTAAGTCTGCAACTGGATTTTTGCCTCGGTTTTGTCCTGTGATTGCATATACTCTCAGTTCATAGTGCACATAATTGGAGCATTTTGGGTAATGTGTTTTGAGCTGAACAATAGCTGCATCTCAGTCGGTCGTAGCTGGATTGGGAATGAGAATGGATTGGGCTCTTTTCACGCACAGAATCGCTATATTTAAGCCGTTCTGCTTGACAAGATGAACCCGTGATTGAAAGCGCTGGCTTGCTGTTCCTCTCTATTTTGTCTGCTGAAAGTATGAATCGGAGATCCTTTTTCATCAGACTGGGGTGTGGAGTTGCACAGCCTAGCAGAGAGGTTATGGCTAAATAAACGCCAACAGAGAGAAGTGGTGGGAGCTGTTGGAATTTGGACCGTGGAGTTTTTCCATGGTCACGGTTAGTAAGCTTTTGCTACGAATGTATTTGAGTTGGTAATAAAGATTTCTCCCTGTCATCACTTTATTTGTATTTGAATTCGTGCACCTTTTTGGTTGACAATGATGCATAGATGCAGGTGTTTCTCTTGGCTTCCTTGCAAAGCTCCTTATTATTTGTATATATGTAGAGGCATCATTTCTTGGTGTCTCTGATATGGACATGATGGCTGAGGTCTTCTGACCCAACTGTTGGATGGAGAGTAGTTTAGAGAACAAGCAAATCGCTTGCCAACCATCATGCTTGATATTATTTGATCTGCCGTGAGCTTTCCATATCGACGTGATGGATGGTAAATGTTTTTCTTTATTATGAAAATATTAAGTTTCATACGCCAAGGTTTAAGCTAAATCAAACACCAGTCATAGTCTGAACACATTGCTGTTTGTTTTATATTTTTCGGTTATGCTGTTTTATGACCTTTCTTACAGGATGATCACCTTGGATGCCATTGAACTCAATTTGCCGCTCTGTAAATTAAGTTATACTGCCGAATTGCCGGATTTGCTATTGCTTTTCTTAGAAATTGAACCTGGCTGAGAGTAGTGTGCGTAATTAGAGAATAAGCTGAATTTGGCATATTCACCATCGAGTTTTTATTATCTCTTTATCCAAGGTTGCTTTAACTGCCTGCAGTTGTGATTTATATTAATCCTAGGTATTGTTTGTAAGTACTGCTCTTTGAATAAAGTTGGAAGTTCACTCGAAATGGTAGTCCTTGGTTCAAGCCGATCTCTCTGACGGAGCTTCTGAAACTGAAAAACGTTTGAAACCGTCTGCCAGGAAGGCTTTAGAAATAAAAACATGCTCATGCCGTGTGACCATGATTTGTGCTACGAGGAGAGCCAATGTAAAGTAATTCGATGGGACCGGCCAATAAAACCAAACCTAATTTGTTGTATTTCAGGGTGAAGGAAATGTGCTCTTGTGTATATTTCTGTTGTTATGGTGCATGAGGAGTTGCCTAGCTGATTTAAAAACCGGACAATTGTTCTGTTTCTCTCTCGAGTGTTGTACAGGAATAAATATTAATGCCATATTCGCCCTTTGAACGGTCTCGAGTCTCGTGTATTAACCTTCCTTTGAAATTCTGATACACGTCGACGTGATTGCATCGCATAACTACTGCAGATTTGTCAGCTGCTGCAAAATCTATCATTTTACTGCATCTCAAAGGTAGTGCATTAGTTTCGGATCTGGTGAGTGGGGAGGCCAGTGAAGAGCTCACCGTCACGTTTAGGAGAGACAACTTTGGAGATTTTTCGATGGCACATTATCATGTTTGAAGTATCTAACATTACTACTCAAGCAGACAATCAAATAGTTCAGTGTGTGCAGGCAACACTGCTCATACCATTAAACACAAGGCATGCTACCAGGGGCGTTCAAGTCAATCCCGGACTTGATGCAATTTCTCATTAGTAAAGTTGTAAAACTGACATTTACAGCATGGTGATGAGCTTCTTAACATTTGAATGGTGTTTAAAGCTAATGATGATCCCGGTTGAGGTGGTCTGGGGCCCGCTGCAGCCAATCTCTAAACATTTAGTGAAATCGAACGCCTTATCATTTGAAAAATTGTCTTCAAGATGCGTATCTGTCTGTTACGTACATGTCATAATTCACAAACACCACTTGCTCATCACTGGGAGTTATTCCCACATCGTCTGTAAAGTTCTGACCTCACTCTAAGCCATTTCTACATGCTTGGATAAGATAAGGAGTTCCTGGGAGGCCAGTGTTTTTGACATGAAGCAGGCAGGAAGTACTGAGACCTTCTACCTAGTGAAACACTGGGTTATAAGTGCATTAGTGCAGCATGGAATTATATAAAGTAATAAGTAAATAAAGTTTTACTTTCATAACTATATTCTATTATTCTACACAATCAAAAGTCATGGTTTGATTTGAGCACTCAACCTTAGACGTTTGGCATGCTTGTACATGTTGCTTTTCCACTCACCACAACTGTAAAGAGTGATGTCTGAGCTATTAAACACATCCGGATTTTCCAGACTCCTTTTACAGAACTGCCACTCCCTGGATAGTTTCTGGCACCAACATGCACCAACAATCATGTAACATTTTCATTTAAATCTTCAGGGATCACATTTTTCCACTAATGATGCGAACATCAGCTCTTGACTTTTTTCCGAATGATATTATGCAAAGGTGCTGCTGACACTTGATTGTCTGATTTTGGATACAAGCACCTGTTCCTAATAAAGTGGCTGGTGAGCATTAGACCACCCAAAAAAAATAAAAATAAAACTTGGAGTGTGTGTTCGGTGAAATGTATCACAGGGATACAGGATCCCTCTGGAAGCCCAGGGATTTGTTTAATTTAACTTATCTCAGCCACTACAGTAATAAATGTCACTGTTTATTGGAGACTAATTCCTGGCCACGTCTGCTTTCTGTCTGGCTGCTTCATGTGCAAGGTTTTGGCAGGGGACCCCTTTGAGGTGCTGTTGGTTGATCTCTTGCTCTTAGGGATTTGGTTCGGAGAGATAAGCCTGACTTTTTGGGTGCTGCGGGTTAAATGCTCTAATCCAGCCTTCTCCTGTGCTATCCGTGGAGTTAGAACGTGTTCTGCGGAGTGCGTTTAAGAACGGAGACAGGAAGCACTCCTCGTTAACAGATAATGCTCGAAGGGGATTTCTCAGTTTCTACTGTAGCAGATTGTCAAATGATTAAAAGTAACTTGCTGTGTGTTCTTGTCCCTGTTGTGATGGAACATACAGTACCTGGTATGTATTTAAAATGCAGTGGTCCTGCAACTGCTGTCATGTTCCTTGGACTTGTAGGATGTCTAGCATTTTATAAGGAAATGGCAAAAATCCAGTATTGAGGGAGTAATATTTTTTTGTAATATTGTGGTTTGTAATCATGAAATACACTGGGAAAAAAAGAACAAGTTGCGCACACTGATTGATTTCATTCAATCGCTTTGTTTACAGCACACAATATGGTGGCCAGTTCATGTGTGAAAATGATTCCTCCTTCTCCCAGAAGCACTTTTTCATCAACAGGAGAAAAAACTCCAGATGTGATACACTGGTCATTCAGTACACTCGGGTCGTCAGCTGACTTCATTTTATTGCCACATAACGTTGCTGAGCCTAGACCTGACCACTGTCATAACACCGCCTCCAGAGACTTTTACAGTGTCCACTATGCATGATGGGTGCAAAGTTTCAAGCTCTTCCCGAATTCTTACCCTCACTCTGGAAAAAGGACATCAATCTGTCAGTCTGGAATCATCAGATCACATGACCTTTTTCCATTGTTCCAAAGTCCATTCTTTATGCTCCCTAGCAAATTCAAGCCTTTTTTTTTCCGAATTAGTCTTACTAACAAGTGGTGTTCTTACAGTATGACCACACAGCTGTTTAATCCTATGAGTTCTCATCACATTGTGTCTTTCATAAAGTGTTTAAGTGATCTCTATTCATTTTTCTTTTTCTGCGACAATATTCCTGATGGTTCAGCACTATCCTCTCAGGTTTTGATGTTTCAATTTTCACAATTCCTTAGTTGTTTTCTTTGTTTAGCGCAGCCCGATAATTTGAGCCTTCTGAAATGGTGGAATTTTTTTGGTCCAACCATTATAACTTATTCATTATCTGTGGCTAAATTGCTTAAAATTCACCCCACTGCACTGCTTTGCAAAATTAAACATGCATTTTTTTTTTCTCCAATAATACACTGTAACTCTAGGAGTATTACGCTTGCTCAGTGTCACTCAATACTCTCTAAAAAAAATTTCCCAGCAAGTTTCAGCGTTTACGAAATGACGCTATAAAACTCTAAACAATACTACACATATTAAAAAAGAATAATAAATTAAGAGCTCAACAGTTTGACAGCCCTAACTACACATTTCCTTAATAATTAAGAAAAGACTGCATGCATGTTCACACTCCTGTTTGGAGTTTTTTTTTTTTTTTTTTCTTTTTTTCTGTGTTCAATCATGACACCAGCTTATTTGTTTTCATGCATTTATTTATGTTAATTTGTGCGAAGCGTTCTGTAAATGCCGTTTTAGCAGCTGAGAACCGCGACTTGTCAGGAAGCCATCTTGTGGCATTACATCCTATGCAGAATTTAACTGTGAAATCTAATGCTGTGCTTTTTGATTTTCTTTTAATGATGCTCAGAATTTATGTCCTGTCATTTTGTTCAAAGTCAAATAAATCGTCGGTTATGGAACAGAAGCCTAATCCTCTTAAAATCTAACCTAATCATGGTGTGATCCAGATCAGGTATCAGATCTCCCCATTTAACATGATTGGATCAATTTGTCATGTTACTTCCTCTTTCATATTGCTTGACAGATGTTAAAGTCAGCAAAGGAGACTAAATTCTTGATGTACGTACAAAACCACCTTTTCATGAGACTCGAGCACTCGGATTAGCTCACTTGGCTGAAAATCTTCTTGTAACAAAAAAACAAAAAAAACAATGCTGTTTGTTTACCGTAAAATGCCATGCAGCCAAAATAACACTGTGGGGAAAGGCGGATTATACTGTACATCCAGACCTTGGTTCTGAAGGAATTTCTCCATGAGAATGCAGCCCTGTGATTATCAGCCCATCCCACGAACAAACCCAGGATCGGCCTCAAGTATTCAGGCTGAGTGTGAAAACGCCCTGAGACACCAGATATCCGATGTCAAAAGCAGAAGGCTTTGGTCTGGACATTGTTTGCTTGTAGAGGGTTTCATATTTTCTTCCCACATATGAAATCCTTTCCAAGATCTTCCAGAACGGTAATAAAAATAGCTAATCACTGATTTCCTCTGATGACCATTCGAGGGGTTTCCTTAAGAAACGAATTGGACAGAGGGCTCGAGTCTATTAACCAGTTAATTATCACTTAGCCTGATCGCGAAGCTATAAAGACATACAGTACAGGCGCCATTTAAGTGCATTGCCTGCAAGCATTTTGCCTTTATTTCTGTGAATTAGGAGCACCGTGCAACACCCATGCATTTCCCTGATGCTGAATGAGGCCTGATGTGTTTGCTTGCATGACAGGATCTTCACCGATGGTCTGTCATTATACATTTTCGATGGGTACTGCTCCGTCTGAAAGATGTTCGCACCCCATTTATTTGTATATAGAGTCCTGACATATTCCCAGTTTAGATTTCAAATTAAATTGTACTAGACCTATATGAAGATGGATTAATGCTGTGGTGCTGATGTATGAATTTCTAGTGCCGCATTTTGGAATGAGCTAAACCATGCATTTACCAGCTGCAGCATTATTCTGCTTTTTATTTAATCCTTTTTTTTTTTTTTTTTACTACTTTCCACCCCAAGTGTTTGAAAGGAAAATGCACTCTGAATATAGAAAAATGAGTTGTCGTCCCCCCCCCCCCCCCCCCCTTCTTCTAATTGGTCCATTTTGCACTTCATCTCCAAGGATATTATCCTCACATGGCTGCTTCATAAAGGCTAAATTGTTTCATTTTAAACTGATTGAGGCCGAATTACAAAAAGCCGAGAACAGGGGGATGAAAAAGCCTCTCTCCCTCCTACTGGGTTTTGCTAAACCACTTATTTCAAGCTAAACTGGATTATAGACAAAAGGGACAGCGCTTGAATTCCTCAGCAGGCCGCCGTGGCAGTGCCGCTACGCACATCTCGCACGTCAGAATGTGTTTTCAAGAGGTTCTCATTAAGAACCCGGTCCCTCTTTCTGAAGATCCACACCGAGATCCGAACTCAACCTGCCTTAGCATTCTCCTGGTCCAGGACACATTTTGAGTTTTCAGATGGTTTTTTTTGTTTGTTTTTAATTGCCTGATTTTCCTTTCTTTTAATTTTTTTTTTGGAAAGTGAGAGTTTAAATGCTCAGCGGGCCATCGCGTGCAGAGCCGTTATTAAAGACGCTCTGTTTGTGCGTGATGCTGTTCAGAGGCACAAGTCTGTTCTTTAAGTATAGACATGTAACTAGTGAGTCTTCAGCACACATATGGATGTGGTTACCAATGCAGAGGCTCTCCGTTTGCCAGAGACCAGACAGACTGCAAATGACACAGTTGTTCAAACCCTCCGTGTGTGCGCGGGCATGTTTTTCCATCTTACAGGGGAACGTGTCCCCACAAGGATGGGAAAATGTGACAGTTTTAACCTTGTAGCATGGTTTGGCTAGTCTCAATTAGGAAACTTTTTTTTTTTTCCTTAGACAAAACTACAGGTTTTATTTAAGAACTTAGTTACATCGGTGGAAGGTCCTCACAAGGATGGCAAGACCAGGATTTGTGCATGCGTGTGTGAAAACCAGATGTTAACCAGCACTATGGTTATCATGATTCCTACATAAATATAACCTTGTATTAAATGACTTGCAAACTCGCGCACGTGTACACACATACAGTACATTAAAGGAAGTCCTGACAGGAGAGACGAATCTCCCTGGATAAAGGAGTCATGCATAGTGTTGGCGCCGCAAAATGATATAAAGGTGTATCAAGGAATAGTAACCGAGTAGTTCACCTGTTAAACCTCCAATTTTACTGACTCTACTCACACACTCGTACAAATCCCTTTATCTGTGTGCTTTGCCTAAACGGTGCGAGCATCGTGTTAAATCCCGCTGGGCCCCCACGAGCCGACACAATCCCAGACGCGTAGTCTCCTCGTAAATCTGCCAAGGATCCTGAGCAGCATGCGAGTATTAACACGGTCTCATGACCTCGCTGGCACAAGGACAGAGTTCTCTCCCAGCTCCATACTCGCGCTTGGCAATGCCACCATTAATAGGTGGATTTTCCGCAGGACAAAACAACAACTCCGTTAGAACACCATCTCGCAACCACGTCATTTATTTGGGAAACATGATGTTTAAAAACTAAAAAGATCTACCGTGTGTTGCTGCCTAGAGGAACCCTTTACATGGTGACAATGTGACTGTTTCTGTTTTTATTTAGCTCTACAGGCTCGCCAGACGTGAAATATGTTTCTCTCTATCTGTCTATCTCAATCTCCATCTGATAAATGTTTCCCTCTATCTGTCTATCTCTATTAATCTCAACCCAGCATCTCAAACTTTAGATTTCCAAGCATTTCTTAAATAGTCATTTTTATACCCAAATTACAATCCGGTCATCTGAGCCTCATTGTACTGTATACTAAATATAGTTTTACATTGTTTACCTTTGTATGATGTTTAAAAAAAGTAATATAACAAAAAATAGTGGACCGTGGATCCTCAGCAGTTTATAGCTCTGGATTACTGACCAGAAGGTCAGTGGTTCAAGCCCCAGCTACACCAAATTGCCACTGTTGGGCCCATAAGCAAGGCCCCCTGTTACCCCTGTCTGCTTGACCCAAACTTCCTACAGTACCTAGGGATTTTAATATATATCTGACAAATAAAGGGCTTCTGCTTAGGCATATTAATTAACATACTAAGAAACTAAAATCAGATAATTGGACGCTATCTGATATTACCAGCTGAAGGAAATGTGCCAAAGACTTTTGAGCAGTACTGTACGTACATTACATCATGAAAAGCCTCACTGTCTTGCCAGCACCTGATAAATGTAATTATATGAATAATGCAGCTGAAAGGATCCAGAAGCCATACTGAGGTAATGAAACTAGTTCAAGGCAGATGAATGCAAATGCCTGATGTGTATTATATTTACACTACCTGGCCAAAAGAAGAAGAAAAAAATATCTCACATTCTAAGATTTACTTCAGTCACCTTTAGGTTGGATTATAGCATTCAATGTGGTGGCCAGACCAAGTGTGGAAATGATTCCTCATACTCCCAGAACCACTCTTTCACAATTTGAGTCATGGAATACTCCTGTCACATTAAGGTCGTCGGCTGATTTTATTTTATTGCCACGTAGGGTTGCTAAGTCTAGACCTGACCAACTGAAGCAACCGCAGGTCATAACAGAGCTCATAACAGAGACTGGTGCAATTATGCATAATAGGTGCATTATTTCGTGCACTTCCATTCTTAACCTGAAGCGCCATCACTCTGGAATAGGGTCAGTCTGGACTCTTCAGCCTGCATGACCCTTTGCCATTGCTCCAAAGTTCAGTCTGTGTATTATCTAGCAAGTTCAAGCCTTTTTTTCCTGATTCGTCTCACTTACAATTGGTCTTCTTATGGGAACACTGCTGTTTAGTCTCAATCCTGTGAGTTCTCATCACATTGTGTGTGAATGGAAATGCTCTTAGTTTCACTGTTAAACATAGCTGTGGTTTCTACTGCTGAGTGTTGAAGTGATCTTCATTCATGATTTTTTTCCTGACCACATTTCTTCCACAAAGTTGATGATTTAGTGCAAAATCTGTCCATGTTTTAAGGGTTTTTAGCACAGTTCCAGTAATTTCCATTCTCATTAGTTATCTTTGCTTAATATAAGCCCAATAATTTGACTTCTTTTTTTTTTTTTTATTTAACTTGCAGCAATGTCTAAATGCTGTGTTTCATAATCTGATAACAGTTAGTTCTTTCTGTTCTTCCAAATTCTTCTCCATAATCATAGTTAACAAAACTAAACGAGGTTTTGTTGCTAATGATGATGTAGTTTGTAGTATGATGTATATTTATATTCATTTTTATAGCTACAGTTCTGTTCACTAATGCAAATCACTCGACCTGGACATGTCTGTGTCCTGAGTAATCATCTTAACACGGTAGTGTTACCCTGAATGTCATATAGTAATATTTCTTAGTGATACTAATATAGCCTAGCAAATGCGAGGTCAGGTCGTTCTTTGAAGACTAATCTGTAAGTGATCTGCACTACAGTAAGATGTGCCATTCCCATAGCGTGCCTTTGCTACAAAGATTCTTATAATAAAGATAATTAATTTAGCATGTGTGTTTATTTAGTAGCATGCATGTCATGTCCTCTCTGTAGACATGCAGGTGCTAATCACATTATTCCTCTAAGGCACTGAGTGGTAATTGGATTCTGTGGGGGGAAAAACACACAGGAGCACAAGAGGCTTCCTGGAGCAAACCAGGCTCAAACCTTTTATTTATATATATCACACACACACACACATTCACTTAGACTTCCACTTGCTTTGCGTCCTGGTGTGCACTACCCTTATTCAGGCTTCCTGAATTCAGGCTACTGTATGTTTCTGCGTTTCTCTTTAGTCGTCTTGTTCCGCTTGGCCTCTGTAGCCTGCTGCTTAAATACACCACTGGGATGAACCTTTTACGTCCACTTCACTTCAGTGTGTTTTTTGTCCTCGAGGGCTTACAAGCTGCTCCTGAAACCTGGCTGAGACAAAAATAAAAATAAATGCTGAATCCACCTAGACGTGGCGTTGTTTACTATTTTTCTAATTAAATTATGCCATTCTGATCAGATGTACAGTATCGTGCTTATTTTGTGAACGTATCATTATGGTGACTCTCTCCATCAGCAGTACAGTCAGGCGGTTTGTTTTTATACTGACCTCCACTGTTATTGATAATCATTCAATATTCTTGCTGTGTTCTTTTCACAAATAATTTTTAAAAAAGTAGAAATGGTAATGCTTCTAGCTTTACTGGAACATTTATTATATGAAGCTATAAGTGTATCAGGGTTCAGCAGAAGTTTTTCTGTAAGGGAGATGTTCACTATGTCCACTGCTACTAAGTGCTAGGCTAGATAAGATTAGAAAGATTAGAGGTGAAATTGACCTTTTTAAGATTCCCCTTGAGAGGGCTTTTTTGGCCAAACTGAACAAAAAGACCGTGGACACCATTACTGCAGGACAGCGTTAGTGGGAATTACACAGGAAAATACTTTGTCTTCCACTGACATTCCTATTCCATGGTTGTCTGTAGTACAGAATTATGGATAATAGCACTAATAAATTAGGAAGTTGTTGATATGACACAGGGTGGACAAATCACTAGCCTGGGTGCCTGGGACAAGCAGATTTCACGTGAGCTTTTTAATTTGTAGTAGTACAGGAAGGGTCAACACCCAGAAGAGGAAAATAAACCCTGTTTCCTAGTGACTTCTGTGAAACTTAAGTTCAAATGTTTATTAGTATTGGAATGCACCTTTATGTTGTAACTTTAACATATATAGTACTACACACAAGCTACTGTTTTCACTAGCGATGTTCTTTATCATGCCCATATATACTCACTTCACTTCACTTCACGTGAAGCAGGTAGTCCAATCGAGGCTCTGGCATACTGAAAAGGCTTTCTTCTTTGATGGTATTCAGGCATCAGGAAACTCTGGGATATGTGCATTAGTGTGGCAGGGGATTTTATAGAGAAATAAAGATAGTTTGTACTCTCCTAATTATGTTCTGTTATTATTATTATTAGTCACTTTTTAGCCTTGTCAGTTAGGTTTACAGGCAAGTAAACATCATACTGGACATCCCACTTGAGCTTCCCCTTGCCCAATGGGCTAGGTAACGGCATGATGTTCGCAAATTAACTGCTTGGTGATTCTACAAGTCATTTATCTGTAAACATATTTTCACTTGGATCAAGTTTGGACCAAACTGTATGTGAGAATTAGGCCGGTTATCACTCTTTTGCTTCGGGCAATGCAACAAGTCTAAACAGGAAATTATAATTACTTGAATTCATAACTCTATTATCAATACTGAAGCAAGCTTATCAGGAGTAAACAAGAAATAAATGGCCCGTTTTGTCTTAATATTGTAAAATGATCAAAGTATATGTAAATAATGCCACAATCATTTCATGTTGGCAGGAGGACTGCATCTAATTTTGGCACCGCGGTAAGATGGAAAGGTATTGGTATTAATGTTTATTTGGTAAAGTCAGAGAAATACAGTTGGCCAAGAGAACTGTTTTTAGTTTTTTTTTTTTATTATTATTATTTTTTTAATCATGACAAATTACATGGCAGTAACTTCTTTTATTTTATGATTGCGACCCCAATAAAGCAGATGAGAAAAGACATACATCTCTACATTGGCCAGGACTGTTAAATGCGCTGCATATCCTTTCAACTTTCTCAGTCATAAAATGCACTGTTTCTTCTTTTTATAATGCTGAATGATGTCATGGTGAAATCATACATAGCGTATACCTCATGGTTAAACAAAATGTGCATGAATGCTATTTGTGTTCCAAATTGCACTCGTGAGGTACAGCAGTTGTCAGGTTAAAGACGGGATCTGGTAAAGATTTAAGCTCTGGTTTTACATTTGCAAACGAAACGTAAAGCTCCATTTGTATAAATATTTCTTTTCGTGGTTGAAATTTGGACCCTCATTGCTATTTTCTCTGTGCTTTAGAAGAATCACATGCGCCTTCTGCTGAGTGTGTTTCTTCTCGGCTCCTGGGGCATCTTCCTGCTGGGGTTCCGTCTATACTGGATGGGCAACAAACCTCCGAATTTCTCCAACTCTGACAACCCTGCAGCAGACAGCTCATGTTTTCTGACCAGGATACTCACCTTCTTCTACCTACCTGCCATAAATGTGTGGCTCCTCCTTTGCCCAGACAGGTTGAGCTTTGATTGGTCCATGGACGCTCTACCTCTTCTGAGGAGCATCACCGATTGGAGAAACCTCCATACCTTTGTATTTTATGCCACACTGCTGGCTTTGGCTTGGTTCGGCCTCTTTAATCGAAAATGCAAGGAGAAAGAGACAAACGGGAAGGCCCATGTAGCGAACGGAAAGTCCAGCACAAATGGACACAGTTATCATTCAGACTATGAGAACTCTATTCCAGACTCAGACTCTGTTCAGACAAATGGGGCCAATGGGACAAAAAAGCATTATATAGCTAGGACTTCTTTGCCCACCACTGAAAATGTAGTGGTCTTCTCATTAGGGCTTTTGGCCATCCCTTTCCTCCCTGCCACCAACCTTTTCTTTTATGTTGGTTTCGTGGTGGCAGAGCGCGTCCTCTATATCCCAAGCATGGGCTTTTGTCTTCTGGTGGCAGTGGGGATGAGGGCACTCTGGATAAGGCTAAGGACGAACTCATCCAAGACTCTGGTGCTTGCCTGCAGTGCTTCTCTAGTGTTGCTATTTGGAGTTAAGACATTTCTGAGAAACCAGGACTGGCATAATGAGGAGATGCTGTACAAGTCAGGAATAGCTGTGAACCCTGCAAAAGGTAAGTTACATATTTCTGTGCTTTCTTTGTATGTCTCAGTAAGGACATTTATGGAAATTTAATTGAACTCTGAATTAATAATGAACCGATGTAACTTTATCAGGATGATCCATGCAGATCCTGCCTTTAGCATTTATGGTCCAATTTCTTTGAATTTAAAAATAATACAATTAAAATTTGACTACTGAAAGTCACAGTAATACTTTGGAGTTTACTAAACGTCAAGGCGCCTAGATATTGGTACAGTTTTATTTGGTGAATGTTATATTTACATTGTTTAGTATTTGATTTTGTTAAATTCAGACTACTCAATGCAGGTCAGTTTGGTGATTTATTCAAAAGTAAAAACAGCTAAACCCAAATGTAAACCCAAATCATATACACTTGACCACTATTATGAATATAAATTAATATGGTTACATCAGTTTTTTCCTTTATCTATTTTAGGCATATGCTGGGCTAATGGGACTTGTATGTCACCTGTACATTTTTTTTCCAACTACTATTTCTGGGGAAGAAAAAAAAAAAACACTGTCTTTTTCTTTTTTTTCCTCTGTAGCTTGGGGGAACCTGGGAAATGTCTTAAAGAACCAGGGGAAGGTAGCAGAGGCTGAGCAAGCATACAGACATTCTCTCTACTACCGAAGGAACATGGCTGACATGCTATACAACTTGTGAGTAAACACTCATCCTTTTGCTTAGGCCAGCCGAGGCAATCGCACACTGGATTCCATAAAGAAAAAAAAAAATTCTCAATTAGACTGCACGATCATTAATCATGCATCCTTCCCCTGCAGAGCGACTGCAGCTTTCTTATGAACCCCAGGAGTCTGTGTATGTATACCTGGAATTCATAACACACAAAACCTAAGGTCTTGTAGCACAGACAAAAATAATATCAGAGTAGAAGAGACATTATGTTTGTGTCACTCTTACAGTGATCTACGCTAAATCTAGCCAGCAACCTGAGCATAACACTATTGTTGCTGGACAAGTATTTTACCTAACTAATATTACCTTTACAGTAGTAACTTCTAATTTTTATAACTCAAATTCACTACAAAGCTACAGTAGCTAATGTTTGGATTAGTATTACAAATCCAAGCCTGTTTCAATAGCAAGCTAATGTTTGGTTAAATATTATGTAATGAAATAAAGACCAAATTCTATCAAACTAGCTAACTATTATTCAAACATTAGCCAGGTTCACTAAGAAGCTAGCTACTTTTGGGCTAATGGTTTTCTAAAATAAAAAACTAAAACATTAGCCTGGATTTGCTAACAATTCATGTCATGTTTGACAGTATATTAGCTAGCTAATATACTGGCATTAAAATTATTGCAATTACTAGCAAGTTAGCAAACACTGGGCTAGCTAAAGTGTAGTTAAAACATTAGCCAGGTTCACTAACAAAATATCTAGCATCAGGTTTGCTACTATACCGGGTAAAGTGCTAGCCAAGGGTCTTACTAAGCAAACATCACATTATTATAAGGGGAAAGCCCGGTAGCCAGGTTTGTTAGCAGGTTTTAGTGCTTAGGCTCCAAGATTGTCTCAAGGGAGACATTGCCCAGCTGAGGGAGGAGTACATTGGGCACAAACCCGAAACATTTCTATTTTCGCCCAAATAATATGGGCTTGTTTAATAGCCTATTAATATCCTAATTAATGTTGTGCCAAGTGTACTCTGGCACATTAACAGCAAAGGCAGATTCCCTCCACTTGTGATCATCTCATTTTCAGGTCAGTAAGCAAGCTGTAATGCATGTAAATGCTGACAACTTAATGAGTATCACTGTTTTCCTTTTTTTTTCTCCCCCCTCTCTCTCTCAGGGGTCTGCTGCTACAGGAGAACAACAAGTTGTCAGAGGCTCTGCACTACTATAAGCTGGCCATCGGGAGCAGGCCAACTCTCGCTTGTAAGTGTGCTTTCATTTTATTGACAATTTCCAACTCCTGCAGGCGTGACTGTGCCAAGGCAACTGCAGATTTAGCTCTGTTTGTGTGCTTGTGTGTTTTTTTTTGTTTGTTTTTGTTTCGTTTTTTTACCTCAGGCTTTATTGAATACATGACTACCAAGCATTCTGGATATCTGAAATCCCACAGTGTCAACCAATTAGGTTTTCTGTGTAATCACATCTATAATCTATCCATATATACAGTATATATGATTCAAGTCAGTTGTGCAAAACCTTTATTTTATGGGAATGTCTGAGTTCTCTTTCTGGTCAGAGTTTTTTACTGCATAACCTATGATGCAATACCACAAACTGCTGAGGTGTCAGAAGGAATTAGCTCTCGCTCCATCACTACTTACAGAGAGCAATCCAGCAGTGCTTCTAGTCTGTTCATCCCTCTCATCTCCTCATCTTTACACTCTGCTCAAACAGATCACATTCCAGTAGTTTCAACGTGCATGATAATATCGCTGTGGATGTCATCTCACGAACCGCTGCTATGATATATAGGTGCTCAGAGTCCAACATTTGCATTCACGACTTTTTCAACTTTTTTTGGTTTTGTTATGTAAATGAGAAAAAAGATTGTGTTTCTTTCATGATTTTATTTATCTATCTATCTATCTATCTATCTATTTATATTTTTAGGATCTTTTTGGATCGTCATGGTTATTCTGTGCTAGCAGTGTCCACCTTCCAATGTAATAAAGCATCATTGGAGACAGTCAAAAGGCCAGATTGAGATGGTTTGGATATGTTCAGAGCAGAGATTGTGAGCATATTGGTAGAAGGATGTTGTGGTTAGAACTGCCAGACAGGAGGTCTAGAGGAAGACGAAGGAAGAGATTTGTGGATGCAGTGAAAGAGGACATGAAGTTAGTTGGTGTGAGAGAAAAGGATGCGGAGGATAGGGTTAGATGGAGGCAGATGATTCACTGTGGCGACCCCTTAGAGGGGACAGCCGAAAGGCAAGAAGAAGGAAGCATATAGCATCAACCAACAAATTAGCATCAGACACAGAAGAATGTCATATTTGATGAGGTTTCAGAGTGGTCTATACTTTTAATGCTACTGTTATTGCAGTGCATTGCCTTTTTATTTTGTACTGCATCACAAATTTTAACGAAGATCCTGTTATCCATTTTAAACTTAAAAGGCCTCATATGTAATGGCTTGTTATTAAAGGCGAGCCAAGACTGCAGTCCCATTCCTATTCATTGTGTGGGAGGTAAAGAGGAGGTTAGAACGATCAGGATTGATCAGCACCCTCGAGGCACATAGACAATGACTAATATATCTGATCCACTGCAGAAAATGGCTATTTAGCCCAGCAAATAAAAATAAGCTAAATCAGAGGTAGTCCATCATGACCCTTGGATTTCAGCCTGCCAAAGAAATCGATATTTCCCCTCATTCTCGCTTTAGACTGCATCCCCTGAGTGCTGAATATGTATTGGCACCCCGCAGCCCAGCCTGCCAATTCATCTGCCACAATCAGCGGGAGACCTTCCCTGAGTCCCAAAGAACCTAATTACCCAAAGCTCTGCATGGTAATGGACTTTCACACTTCAATCTCTCCCTCCTCTCTCATTCACCCTCCTCTCTCTCTCTCTCTCTCAGCTGCATACTTGAACACGGGTATCATCCTGATGGACCTGGGCCGCTTTGACGAGGCCAAGCGAACTTTCCTCACCTGTGCCGACATCCCTGATGAAAACCTAAAGGATCCTCATGCACATAAGAGCTCCGTCACCAGCTGCCTCTATAACCTAGGCAAGCTGTTACACGAACAAGGACACCAGGAGGTGGGTTGTGACCTCGTATGGTAGCTCCACATATGTTGATATTGTTTGTCTTTCACTGCAGTATGCTAGTAAGCCTTGTGACATAATTAAAGGCCTGGGAATCACTTAATAGCAGTGTTATTTATGTGATTTGTCCCCAAATGGGACTTGTAAAGGCTTGATGCGTTGATTGGAATGCCTTTTCTTTCTGTCACAGGAAGCCCTGTCTGTGTACAAAGAAGCAATTCAGAAAATGCCCAAGCAGTTTGCACCTCAGAGCCTCTACAACATGATGGGTGAGTGCATATAATTCTACTATCTGATGTGAATGAAAATGAATATGATGTCATGTGGAGTATGCCAGTGTTTCCGTGTTCAACTTCTTTTATTCTAAAGTATACGGTGATCATACTCAAACAAGCAGAACTCCACTGGTAAATTTGCTATACAAATAAAACTGAATATGTTCTCCTTTCAACTTGGCCAGACCTTGTACAGCAGGTGCTTCACAAAATAAAATAAAAAACATGCATGTAATTGATATGTATTTCATATTGTTAAGTTTTCTTTGAGGAGATTTTTTAACATTTCTGGAAGGTATTTACTTTTTTGTAACAGTCAGATGCTTAACTCTAAAATAAGTTTTTCGACATGGTCCTTCAGGTTTTCAGGGCTGTGAAGTTGGCAAGATGCATGCTTGTCATCTTAATTTAAGGACGGGAAAAAAGAGTGGCTGAAGTGTGAATTACTGCTTATATCGGCTATTGCATATTGATAGTGAGAATAAGAAATAAACTTATTTTGTGGCTGTTGCACAACATTGAAAGTGAGTATTAATGGATCAACATTGCCTGGTGTTGTGGTGTAAGGGGAATTAAACACTTGTTATTGGAATGTACTGTTATTGGAAAATCGTCACTTATAGGTAATGTGGTGTATGTTAAGCTCCTCGTGTTAAGCTACTAGGGACCCTAATCTGAACTTTTATCTCTCAAAAGAGCATGCTGATATTTGATACTCTATGCATCATATAGAACCGACTCTTCAACCTCTATCTCAATGTATACTGTAACATATATATATATATATATATATATATATATATATATATATATATATATACCCTATGTTGATTTAGAAAGAATAGGAATAGTGTTCAGCATAATAAAGACACAAACAAGTGGAGTGTAGGAAAGAAGATATCAGTTGGACTGTAAAATACAAAATTACAGTGTTAGCCAATGTAGGTCATATATTGATTTTTGCACTGTTTTTTTTTTTTTTATTTGTCTGACCTTGACATCAACTATAACTCCACCATCCATCTAGCCTTCTGATACCATTTATTTCTTCTGATATTACTTTCAATCTCCTTCCTTGATTTCTGCCTCAATTCACTTCTTCTATATTATATTTTCTATTATTTAGGGCTTCACTCTCTTTCCCCACTCTTATGCCAGAAAGACCCAGAACAGTCTCACCAGAAAAATGTGACTTGACAGGCGAGTTAAGATTATAACATCAGGATTTGAAATTTTCCGCCATTTATTATAGTAGTATTTAGACACCTTCTGTGTGAGTAAGCTGGAAATGAACATCCCTGAGCTTCACAAGATGAGTGGGTAATATCAAAAATTGGTCTCTTTTATTGTCATCTCTGTAAAGTATAATGTACAGTATTTCATTTGATTATTTCATAGTCTTAAATTTCAGCTTTGGAGTTTCTATTTCAGCTTCCCCTCTGTCAGCGGCACAGTGAAATAAGCTTTTGCCACACAATCTTATGTCTTTCAGCACTATAGTATTTGTGTCAGTTTTAATTGAGTCTCAGTATAACTCTCTAGCCATATAACTGAGGCAGAACTCCAATTTTAGCCCAACACATGGGGCAATGCAGCCACGTTTAACCTCAACTGCAAACTCTTGAAATTCTTAATATAGCAACTAAATATTACTGAGATTGCATTAAAGAAAGAAAAATCCATTTCCAGCGTTCAAGTTATCGATGTATCAAGTTTGCATCCTGAAGTCTGTTCATAGGATTGATTTAATACAGTAATATTCAGGCTTTCTTTTTGTGACCGTTCCCAATGTCTGATTAGAATATTTGTCTTTGTAACATAATAAATGACAGACCATTAAGTGATATTACAAACTCGTTTCTATTCAGTGAAATTAGGTTTGCTTTAGGCGCTATCAGATAATGCGATTGAAAGTGGAACTGAAGCAGATGCATTCTTTTATCCCAAAATACTTCATAACAAATTATAATGATTACGGCTAGTGCAGGAGGGTTAAAGCATAATCATCCAGTCGATTATGTTTGCAGTAATGCCTGACTTATTTTAACTTGAACATACCTTTTAAATTACATGTCGGGTAAGTACTATAAAAGAGGACAGAGGGTGGATTGGTTTGTGATCCAGGATACAAGTTCAAGGGGAAACGCCATCTTAGTGATGTATTAGTCACCCTATCTTTTTACGATAATTATATTAAAACCATAGCTTGGCACTTGGTCCCTGTAATAATCCACACGGTATGGGGAGGGGATATTATTACAGGTGCTGGGCTGCTTTAAGCCTGGTGTCAGATGATGTCTGAAGGATCAGGTTGTGTGTGTCTAGCTTGAGTTGCCGAGAAAAGCCTTTAAGCCTGAGCAAGGTTAACGGCGAGCCTCTTTTCCAGAGCAGTACGCTGATGTCAGCCGTACAGGAAATCAGCCATTAGCGTAACTCCTGTCTTCTTCAATTCCCTTCACAAATTGTTTTATCAGATTGTTTGTGGTGTTGCGATAGTGGTTGTTTGAAATTGGGCCACAAGCTTAATGTCTTTTAATAAGCTAAGCAAATGAGTAAGAGCATAGAACATTATGTTCATAGTTTTGATATCTACAGTACACATCACATCAGATTAAAACAATAAATAAAAAAATAAAGCAGCAGCTCCACTTTTACTATCAGCTTTTACTATTCAGTTGGCTGTGAAGGTGCCAGATCAGGTTTCTCAGTCAGTCTGATTTGTCTTGGGTCACTTTCAGATGACTGCCTGTTATAGGATCTGGTAATAAAACAAAGGAAAGGGGGATGTGTGCTTCTATAACCTCTGACCTCTCAACCTGCCCCCTGTCTCTACCCATTACAGGCGAGGCCTACATGAGGATGAACAAGTTAGCCGATGCTGAGTATTGGTACAGGGAGTCTCTCCGGGTCAAACCAGACCATATACCAGCGCACCTCACCTATGGCAAGCTTTTGGCCATCACGGTAAGAACAAACACCATTTCAGATTCAAGTTCTTTAAGGACAGTTTTTTTTTTCTTTTTTGTTGGTTTGAAATAATTTATAGGAGTCCAAATATTAAAACTTCCAATAGAATGTGGCTTTCATTGCGAGGTTCTTTCCTGCCCCTGTCTCTTCTCATTTCCAGCCCAACCATTAAGAACCATACATCTCACGCTTGAGCCTGCTGACCCTTTCCTAAAGAAAGAAAACAGTGGTTCTTTTCAGTTACCATCTTCCAGAATAGTGAGCTAGTTCAATGGATATTTGTTATGAACTGGCCAGTGTGTAAGATGAGTACATCAGATTTCAAAAATCATCATCATAAATCATCATCAAGTTGTCAGGTTCAGTTAAACTTGAAAGGATGTACCTTAAAGTTGAAGAAATGCCAGCAAACGACACAGCTCATTTATAGTGGTCCAGACTTCATGTCTTACTTAAAACCAAATATTGGTTTTTACTTTCTTTATAAGGTTAGAAGAAGAGAACAGCAGTGCTCTGTATTTGCCGTGACTCGAGTTTCAATGTTCCACCGATATTGAGCTTTCTTGTTTTGCCGAATGATTCTCAGTCTCGATGTTCTACAATTCCCTCGACAATTAATGCATTTCGATATCCAGCACATCAAGGCGAACAGGAAGCAGTCAACCAACTTTCTGAATGATGCTTTTTGGGCAATAAAGGAACAAGTGCAGTCCATTAGAGAGCACTTTCTCTGGGTTTGAACCCATTGAAGTGAGGAAACTTGTCTTGACTTCAGAGCAGTATATTGATTTTGAGGCAGGGAGGTAGCTTGAACCTTGCGGCCTCATTTATTTGCTGATAGCTGGATATGGAGAAAGTGAGTGGTGAGTGGGCTGCACAGTCCTCAGACAACCCGACACTGTTGAGTAACCTTGAGAAGAAACTGAGAAAAATTTGAAATGTGTTTGAGGCGTCTCCTTAAGCGTGTAGTAGTTGGGCTTCAGCATTGTGGTTTCTTTGCATGACATTTTTTGTTTGAGTGGAAAATTAAGTAGTAGTCCACTTTTATTTTTTGCTTCGCTTTACATAATGAAAACAGATGTCTTTTTTTTTTTCTTTTTTTTTTTTAATGACAAATCATATGCCAAATTGGAAACACTCCTGTTGTAAAATATGGTCAGGTTTTAATGTAATAGCTATAATGGATGATGTGAAACACAAAGGATTTTACATCGCTTAAAAAAACCCAAACAGATGTTAAGATGTGAAACTGACCTTTGGATTTCCTGCTTTCTTTTCTTTTTCATACTGTATATAAAACAAGCTGTCGGATCAGCTGCATGCAGTCGCGCATGATCTGTTATTTGAAATAAACCTGCAATACGCCTCCATCAACCTTTTGATGTTTACACACACACCCAAATTACACAATGTTTGTCATCGCAGTGTCATGGTTCGGGTTCATTTGCAAGCAGGGGGTGAAGAAATACGGGTTAAAGGGAGACACAGGATGATGTGATGAAAATCAATGCTTTCCCCCGCTGAGCTGAACCACATGACCTTTTTGACCTGACCCCATTCGGTGTTGAACCAAAGCCCAGAAGTGTCAGAGGGCTTCTCAACCGTGTTATCAAATTCTGTCATTTCCGCAGCTAATCCCACTCAGGCTCTTTTCAGAAACACCTCGGCTTGTTCAGAACAACGGCCTATCTATCGTCTGTCTCATGTCATGCTCCGGTTAGGGGGTCACTGGAAAATGGGATGGGGGGACTGTGTGTGTGTGTGACTGTGTGTCTGTGGGGAAATGGTGGGCAGGATGTTCCTTGTGAATAACTTTTATTTATATATATATATATATATATATATATATATATACACACACACACACACACACACACACACACACACACACACACACAGTCTTATGCAAAAGGCACCCCTTGATAAATAACAGATTTTGGTGATTTTTCTTTTTATTGAAAAAAAAATTTCTCTTGGAAATGGAAAAATGCACAATATATTCAGAACACGTTGGTGCATAGTTACTTTTTATGTCATCAATTGAACAAGGATTAAAAAAAATAAATTATTGTGTGTATAAATATACTGTATAAATATGTCACTTTTACATCTGCTCTGCAAATGAACCCTTCCTCTGTTTATCATGAAAATGTGTTATGATACTGTAGTTCTTCTGATACTGTCTCTCACACTTAAAGGGTGTTAATTGTTGACTTGTTTCAAAAGGAAAATTCCATCACTTTCACACTTCTGTTCATAACACATTCCTAGAACACTAGGTTCAAATGAACATGCCATATGAGCTGTACTGAACTGAAGTGGAGGACTGCCGGCAATCATAAATCAATCATAATTCAGTGTTCACAGGAATTTTTAAATTCAACTTTTCTGTCATCCTTTTCCTTGAATGCTTTTGTTTGTTTTAGGGTCAGAAAGCTGAAGCAGAGAAGTACTTTATGAAGGCCATTCAACTTGATCCTACTAAAGGAAACTGCTACATGCATTATGGTAAGTGCTGTTGTATTTTTAAGGGTTGAGAACATTTATTAGATTTTATCAAATATATTCTGTACTTTTTTTTTTTCTCTCAGAAAAATATACACTTGTACATTGGTACTGTGAAGGGTTATTTTTTTTCCCCTTTTCCTTTTAAGGAAAGGTTCCAATTAAATCTTCTTTAGAAACCTTTAGAAAGCTAGAGCCTTTTATTGAGAATGTTAGAGAATAAAAGTATTGGCTAATAAAATAATCACAAAATCCTGTCAATCATTAGTCTATTGTACAACACAGTCATTTCGTAATAATTTTTTTGTAAATTTAAAGAAACAAATCTAACTTTTTCTGGACTTGCAGTTGCCTTTTATGTTGAGCCAAGTAAGTTCCTTATATCAATTGAATTATAATGTCTGATGTCTTCGTAGTTATTAAAACATTATTTATAGTACATTTGTGTGATGTTACAGGGAAACCATTCCAATATCAACAACCATACGATTACAGCAGCAAAGTGCTAACCCTTCAAAAAACTCGAAAAAAGCATCTCCTCACAGAAAATTGCACTATATAAACAGTTACAGTACACACATTTATTAACCCTTAGAACTTTGAGCATTTTTGTTTTTTTTTCCCCTTTTTTGCATTGCTATGTTTTAATGATTATATCAAGGCTTAGTGATTATGCAATATGGCGTGTCATATATCCTTTTTAATCAATATTAATGATTATTATTATTATTATTATTATTATTATTTACAAAGAAGTAAGATCTAGTCCAAATAAGCTGTCTAGCATTGTGCTTTCCACAGTATTTGCTGTTAGGCAAAGAAAAAACATAGGCACATTGTTTCTGTGATTAAACCTTAATAAGAATATAACCATTTTTATACTACATGGCAAGTTTTGTCTCAATACTTTCAGTCTCCACTGTAGTAGTTGAAGAGCTGTAGAATATCCTACTGCACGTAGAACTGCTACTACAAGTTCTTCCTTTTCCTTTCCCTGCTGGCCGAACCTGAGGCCAAGTTTGTGCTCTCTTTTCTCCATTAAATGAACACTGTGTTGATGTAAGCCCTTGTTCCATGTGGGATGGAGAGATATTATAACCACAGAAGCAGGATGTTCATGCATGAAGGATCGGAGGCACTGTAATGAGCTGTTGTCTCTCTATGGGGAATTGACATGTATTCATGTGTGTGTGCATGAATTATATCCTAATGATGGCCATTGGGAAGTCCTCTGAGACTAGATTAAAATAAAGGAATATAATTGATTTCAACTGCATGCATTTATGAAGATACATTTCTAGTAAGCATGAAAAGAACAGTGAGTCACGTGTAATATTACCACAGGTTATCACTAGTAGACTCTTGGAATACTTTTCTTGCCAACACCTGTGCATCATTTTCCACAAATTCCTTTTAAATCACTTCTTCACATAGCCAACTGGGCTCCAGACAGAATTTTCTGGGTATAGCCCAGACCGCTATCAAAGTAGTGTTGACTAGACCTACTGACAGGTCTAACTGCCAAGGAATCTACATAGTGCTGCGTTGTATGTCTGATCAGGGATCACATGGCGCCGTTTGGCCAATAAATGAAGACTCGCACGTTCCTCTGCATTGTTCTCTAAACTGTACCGAGCACACTAGAGAATATGACTCCTAATGTTTCTTACCTCAGCGATACGGAGTATGGATTGCTAGAGTGGATCCTAATTCAACCTGAATCGTTTCCTCGTGGGGATTTGACTGGAAAACATTTCTCCCGCATTGCAATGCGTACAAGATAGAAGGCAGGCTGTATTTGTCCTTTCAGCCCACATACAGTATGTAGCCCAAATCAGTAATGGTGGAGCTCTGACATTTGCTGGAGGGCACTTGTAGTGGTTCAGGTTTCCTCCACAGCTATTTGGGAAAGTATGCATGGTTTGGCCAGACATTATGTGAGTACGATGCTTTGGAGACCTTACCAAAGTTTATTCTAGTGCGAACCTGCAGCTCAGCTCCTCCGCTAGTCAGTATGCACATCTTTTGTTTCTTTTCTTCTTCTTCTTTTTTTTTTTTTTTTTTTAAGATGGAAGAAGTCTGAGAAGTAGTCCTATCAGCAAATCTTTTCACACCTGTTTGTTAGTCCGTTGGCTTGGTCTGGATCAGAGCGAATTTGATACTTTTGGTTCCAGTTCGCATTGCACATAATTAAACTTAGCAGAAAAGCACAACAAAAAAACTGAAAATCTACCTCTTTTACTCATGAGACAAAAAAATACAGTTAATGGAAATAAATAAACCTTCGCCAAGTGTGCATAAAAATCACAATTGTCAGAAACACAGTACTTGCTACTGTACATTAATCATTAAACACACAAAAATTACTAAAAACATTTTGCCGCATCCAGTGTTTATTTTTTACAGCTCTCGCTTTCTATGCTTGATTCAAAGACGTCTCTCATGGTAATCAAACCACACTTGTTCAATTCATTTTTCTCCACACCGGAGAGAGTGTGCTCAAATCGCCATTAGAATGTAAAGGCACACTTAGTATCTTGTATTAAATTTAGTAACTCGGAGGGGCTGAAACAGACCCATCTCGCAAAAACCGTAGGAAGTGGTTCGCATTTCAACATGCGCCTTAAAAAACTAAACACCATGCGAATTCCTCTCTCAATTCCTGTCTTAGGTCAGTTTTTGCTGGAGGATTCCCGGCTCCTGGAAGCTGCAGAGATGGCGCAGAAGGCTGCTCAGCTTGACAGCGAGGAGTTTGATGTGGTTTTCAGTGCGGCGCATATGCTCAGGTAAGACTCCAAGCTGGGATTTGTTCTCAGCTTTCCATGAATTCATGAAACTCTGCCTCCAGAAAAATCCATCAGTGATGAATTACGTGATGATAAATGCAGGGATTAGCGGACACCTCTAAATCAGAGGCCTGTCTTCTCATGCATCAGAGACGTTTATTAGTAACCCTGCTGTGGTGAGGGGGAAGGACATCACTGCTTCCAAAGTACAAATGTTTGCCAGAAATAAAGCAAATCAAATTCCTACCTATTAGTAAACTCACTCCTATTGCACAACAGCTACCGACCAGGGAGAATGCGAGCATGCTTCCTCCAGGACAAATGAAATCAGCATGTGCTGTTTGTGCTGCATCACAGCACAGAATAATACACAACGCCCTCTTCCACACACATAAGCTCACAGGAGCCCATTGCAGGGAAGAAAGTAATTCCAATCCTCCCATCCAGAGAGCACAGCCAGTTTAGCTCTTTTGACTACAAGCCACCAATGGCTGTGGCATAATCAGGATTTAAAGTATTTTTAGGCTTCTATTCCAGTCTACAGTCGTCTAAGATGAGCAAGACCATTTAGTGTTTTATAGTTCTCATCTTTTTACACTTAATGTTATGTACAGTAGTACATTGTGCTCAAGCAATCAATCCCTGTTGTTGTTGTTGTTGTCGTCTGTCTTGATGATGGTGTGCATGGATTTGGCTGTAAATCACAGTCTTGAGCATTGCATCCTGCTGTCCTGCTGGCACGCAATCATACGCATTCAGAGCGCTTGTTATTTTAGATGTTTGTTTTGGAAGGACACATGGAAGTGTCTCAGCATGGGGGGGTGAGAAGTAAGAGGAAGGAGATACTGATGGAGGCTTCAAATGTCCGTCTCTCCCCAATTGCACTCTGGGACCCTCCTCCTCAGACAAGTTTGCTTCCTCACTATGCATCTTCAAACAAACTCGGGAAATTGGAAACCCTGGCAAGTCTCAATTTCTGGCATGCTAAGAAAAATACATTGGACTCCTGGATCACAGAGGGAAGCCATTTTCCTCCGACTTCTAAAGAGTTGTTTTTAGGTCCAATTAACAATTAGCACGCTTGATTTTCTTTTCTTGGATAAATGTTCCACCATGCGTGATGCGCTGGGTCAGCAGTTTACAGATTGTATCTACTGTATGGAGCCAATCCAGTGCATCACAGTAGTCTAGTCAGGTGATGCATAGCCACACGCATTTTTTCTTTTTTTACTAAAAGTAAGGCAATGTGGTAAGGCAAGAAATGACAGGGGGGAAAAATGAGAATACAAGTTCATGGAGGTCCACCTATAAACACATTTCATCTTCCTGCTGCACTACCGTCAATCACTCTTCGCTGTAGTGTTTATTCCTGTTTTTTAGCTGCAGTCTCGAGAGCAAACCCAGTCACATCTCACAAATATTTACTCGTTTAAATCCCACTTTCATGGGAGGCCACTTTCCCACTGGTGGTACAATGGTGTGGCAAAGGACCAAGGCCACGTTTATTGTGCGTATGTAAATGTGAAAATAACGCAGGCCTAGTCTCATCCTGTAGACGGAATTTATAAAGAAAAGGCACTTTTGTGGATTACACATGGACATGCTTAAATATCAAAGCCACAATAACCATAACAGGATATTTTAAGCTTAAATATTGTCTGAGGCTTAGAATTCAGGAATGCATGGTAGATTTGTACTACTCTCTTCTGTATACAGGTCACACTGGTTCAGAATATTCCTGTAATTTATCTTTTGGTTTAATTTAATTTTATTGATTCTTTTTAAATAGCTACAGTATGGTATTTCATGCTTGAGTAATTTCAGAAAATGTCCACTTTAAAGCAAAATCCAAACTTTTTTTTTTTTTTTTTTATCCCAGTCCACTATCTGGGGTTTTTTTTTTTTTTTTTTTTTGTAAGAAAAATTACTTAAGTTCATGTTTTTCTCCACCCTACTTTATTCATGCTGAAACTTTGTGGCCCATGTTTGTAGGCTTTTACCAGCCACAGACCAGCTGGGAATGATGGCCATCTTAGTCCTTGTGCATGATGCATGGTTGTGATGTGTGATGTCCCTGCAAATAAAGTTCCAGTTCCATTTCCACCGTTTTTTTGCTTTTACTTTCTACTAAGCACATATAGAAGTGAATTGTTTTTAACAGGGTCCGAAACACATCAGTTCCTCATCATGCATTTAAAAACAAGTGTTAAATAAGGCATGAACGCAAGTTATGCTTGAGCCGCCTTTTTCATTAAAACAAGTCAGTCAACTGGTTCTTTCATAATTAGAATGACCAAGACTGCTGCATCCATCAGTTCCTTTGTTTTCTGCCAAACAGCCTCATGATGCGTATAAAACTGTTTAGGAAGATAAATAAATGCAAGTTTTTAGGGGAAATTAGGGATTGTAAGGGTAGTAGGTTTTACAGGTGATGAGCATATGGAAAAGACGTCTGCCTTGGGCTTTTATTGTTCCTTCTATAACAGTTTTCTGGAACTTTAAGAGTTGTTTTTTGTCCCCTGTGAGTTTTACTGTGTTTTTTTTTCTAAGTCATGGTGCAGATTTGAAGGTATATTTGGTTAGAGTGACTTTGTTTTCAAAACCAGTGTAGATCATCCACTACATAATGAAGAAAGTACAGTGTGTACTGTAGTATATTCTGTAGTATGAGATGCTCTAGAATCTAGTACGAAGATTAATTATTTAGGGGTTTTCTTTCTCTTTCAGACAAGCCAGCCTCAATGATGCAGCGGAGGAGTTCTACAACCAAGCAGCTCGACTGAGACCTGATGTGAGTAGCAAATCATTTTACTTTACTGTTCCTTACTGTACATTAAACATTCACATTTATATGGCTGACTATACAGTGATTTTATCTGAATGAACAGCTGCAGAATTATTTCGTTCAATGAGCCGCCCATGTAGCAGTCATGTTTTAAGCACCTTTTCTGGCTTTTATATAATTAAGAATATTATAGATAAGGCACGGTTTAATCACCAGATTCCACGTTATTGGATTGGTTGCCATTACCCTTTGAAGCCCTCTTGATCCCCCTCCCCGTCAAGGCCATGATGTACCAGGAAAAGATGCAGCACAAAGATCTTAATAAATGCATTTAGAGAGTAAAGACTTAACAGTCCAAAACTAAGGCAATAGAGGTTTCTGCTGACATCTTACAGTATACTTTGCTATACAAAAATGTTTTTAGAGCTGAAACATTTCATTGAAACAATACAAACTTACTGCCCTGAGTTACCTGCTCATCTCTGCTCTCCAGCTGATTTGGTCTCTTCAGCAGCTGGTTCTGTTGAGGTCATCTGATCCTCCCCACATCTGGAGCTGCTGTTGTCTCTGCATGCTTTAGGAGGGAGGAATGGAGAATGGCAGACTGGAATGGGGTGGACGGAGGGGATTAAGGAGGGGTGTGTGTGGGTGAACGGATAGGGTTGTTTGAACCTTTGATGGAGCAATGTAGAAAGCACATTCATCAGGTTTTTCATTCTGAGGTACCAGCATGTAGCTCTGAGTGTGACCATTATTCTTCCAGACAGTATCTCATCTTCAGAGGAAAAGACCTGAATTGAATGTTATTTCATTGTGTTAGTTCCCCCAGAAAGAATCATGTCAAAGTAAATGCTGTTTTTACGGCTGCTGTAGATAACAGTGTATTAGTTAATACAGCCAGTTTATCACCATTCTTTTGTTCATTAGGGAAACCGCACTAAACGGCACAGCACAGAACGTTAGATTGCATTTTATGTCATTGCAAATTCTTTGCCTGAGCCGCGACTCTAGACGTGGCAACAGATCTCCCACCACTTTAAGTATTTAATTTAAAAGTGACGAGACATTTGATCCCAATATAGAAACAAGAAGGCTGTTCGACAATAAAACGGTCGAACTGTGTAAAAATACATGTGCTCCGTGAATATTCTCTAACATGTGCTGACTGTCTGATGTGTTGCCTGTGAATAGTTAATGCCACAGCTACACTTAGTTGGTCCCTAGATCTCATTTTGCGGTTTGACCTTTTATTGTAAGGGGTCACATACCTGAGTAATTCATAACTTAATGCGGCACCAAAATGACCAGCGTCTTTCATATCGCAAGTCTGAGGCCTGGCAGCTCTCCAAGAATTGTCTGCTAAACCAACCTCTGAGGTCGAAGTCTCCCGAGTGTTGCAGAAATATACTGCCTTCTTTCCTCGGAGACACCAAGTGGAGCGTGAAATGGTTCCAGAAATGAGTTTAAGATTAAACCGCGATCATTCACTTGCAATTAAACGCTTTAACATATTGGACTCAGCGTGAGCTGGGAACTTTGCGCATGCCAGGCTTACCTTTACTTTGGCTTCAGCCACTGTAGTAAATGTGTTTTCTTATGAACGTAGTGGGACACGAAAATCCTTCGACAGTACAGAGAGATTATGTCAAGACACATTTGATCTATTTACCTACTTCAATCCCTTTCTCCTGGAAAAAGGGAACGGCACTCGACATATTGTTCCCATTGAAATCTGTAAACGGGTGAACATAATTCATCCGACATTGACATAAGGAAAAGAGATGATGAGTGTCCAGGAGGATGATGGACCGTGAGATAAAAGCACTTCATTTCGCACAAAATTGTTTAAGTCTTCAGTAAGCTCAGCTGGTGGTGTATTCACAGCCGCCCAATAACTCGATGACAAAGGAGATCATTATTAAGTCTGCCCTTAGATGTCCTTTCTAAACAAGTAGAACCCATTAATTGTGAATGTTGTGTAATGTCTCGTTTTCTTTGTCGTTCAGTACCCTGCAGCCTTGATGAACCTTGGTGCTATCCTTCATCTCAATGGCAAACTTCAGGAGGCTGAAGCCAATTACCTGCGAGCCCTGCAGCTCAAACCTGACGACACCATTACCCAGTCCAACCTGCGCAAGCTGTGGAACATCATGGAAAAACAAGGCCTCAGGACAATGGCCCCTTGACTTAAACAAACAAAAAGGGGAAAAAAAGTGGAGCTCTGTGTTAAAGATACCTTCTCATGCGAAGTGATGTATGTTGAGCAGTTCAGCAAGAGCGTTCGCCTCGTCGGTTTGCGATCGAAGATCGGTACATTGGAGGACTTGCTTGAGAACTGCAACTTTAACACATGCAAGAACTTCTTTGAAAATTCTGCCCTTCACAGGACAGTTTCAACAGGAGCACTTAAGCTGAAGTGAGCTGTTGGTACATACTTGAAGATTCTTAATACTTTGGCTAGAATTGGTCTAATGGTATATGGAAGGACGTGTCTAGTCATGAAGAAGTACAAAATTAGAAAAGAATGAATTTTGTGCTTTAAAGCATAAAGAGAATTTTAATATCATTGGATTCGTCAGTTTATATGATTAGATTTTATGATCTTAAATGATGCAGCCATCACATATTTAACAAAGAAATTCTGTCCATCTGTGCACCTTTTTTTTTTTTTTCCACGTTCCTTTGGCAGTTCCTATTGGTTAGCCAGTTCCCCTTATAAGACAAAGGGTGCAAAGTCTAACCACATGCTTCCTCCAAAAAAATATGATCTTTTCACATTGCTGCTCTTGCATCGTCACATGCCAGCTGAAAACGTATGAAGGAAAATGTTAACTGTTATCATTTGTAAACATAAGCTGACCGTGGTACACGATTATCAAGTAATCAACCAGGAAGAGACAAATAATGGCCACTAATTCGCTCTATTGCAAAAAGGCGTCCTAATTATTCTCTCATCGCTTTCCAACACGTGTGCCAGGATTCAAATTCACAATCTTCTAATATCTGGGAAATACTTTTACACTTTAGTTATTCTGGAGTCTTGATAATATATAGTTGTTGTTGTTTTTGTTTTTTTTGTTATATCCAAAACAGTTCCAATCTACCCAATGTCATATTTAATACAATGTTTGGTAACTCATGATATAAAATTCAGCTGCAAAAAATATTTCTCATATGAAAAGAGAGATAATGAGTAAGCTCTGAAAGTGCCAACAAGAGATGATTAATTACCATAATGAATGGAAGAAATGTTGATGTTCTGTACTTTCATTTATAAGCTCTTTTGTTGCATTTTTCGGCATCCTATTTACAGGTGGAATCAGTTGAAGTGCTTTGCCCAGAAATGACCTGCATCCTTGAAGTTGATAAGCTACATGTAACTTGAAGGACTTTTTCTTTTCCCTCTAAAAAGCAAAATCTGTATTCTAGCATAGTTTCTCTGCGCTTTGTTCATTTCTTTGCTAACTAAGAAAATGTTGTCTATATTGGACACAGAGCTAAAGGACTCTCCGATCACTTGACTCTGTGTTTTTCCTAACAGGGTTTTATCAGTTGTAAAGATTGTACAGAAATGTATAGACGGATGATGTAGTAATTTGCGTGTAAGTGGGACAGGATTTACACACGCAATGCTACACTTTGGCCTTATAGAAATTTGTTTAAATCATATTTTTTACTATTCCAACCCAAAGCTTTACCTACTATATACATTTGTGCTAAAGCCTACAGTCTGCCTTTTGCTGCCATATGAGTAACACAACCTGAAAATCACATTCCTCACGAATTTTAAAGCATCTGTTTGGATTGTTTTATTATTTATTTATTTGGGACAATTTCTAGTCTGTCTTTTTTATTAACCCAGCTAGAAGAATTAACAAACATTGGGCCTCATTTATCATTCTTTTGGCATAGAGCAAATAATTGTATTTAATTTTTTTTTTAATCAGAAAGGTTTTCTTTGTAATCACATGTATGTTTGTTGTTAAATACTAATCAATGGCATTTGTCATTGGCATAGCTGTTTCATATTTAGTGACTCTATAAAAGGTCATTAAAAGAGGTGGGGAGTTCTCTTTAATCAAGGTGACAACTACAGTACCAACTATCACATGCTTCCTCTGAGACATGTGATGCCAGCTGACCTCATGTTTTTGCGCTGCTGCTGACGCATTGTTAGGAATGGTGTAACGCACTTGGAGCAAGCTTTTCACTTGCGTTAGCTCACGGCCGCTCCCATGATTGACTAGTGTCGCCATGTTTGGTTTGAGAGCGAGGGTATGCCATCTCTTCCCCATTGGCGAGAGAGCACGGCCAATCTGCCCTCGAGACTCCCAGCTGCGGATGGCATTAACGTCGACTGGGAATCGAACTTGAGATCACCAGACATGCTAATTCTTGTTCCCCAAATGAAATGGCTAGAATATTTCTGATTTATTTATTTGAAATTTGGATTGCTTTTGAAATTGATTTGCAGTCTTTTTAGACATAAATACACGAAGAGCTCTCCTAGGACACGGGCACATTATTTTCTGATCTAAGTGGGCATTTATGAATAGCAAATTTCTTATCTGAGCATACATTTAGAAATTCACAATTTATGAATACATTTATTAGTTTCCAAGATGATGAATGAGGCCCAATGCACTACTAGAAATATGTATGTAAATCTTTTTGTTTAAAGATGATTAGGTATGAGACTCGGAGCATCACCTGCAGTCCATGCATTACCATTCTGGCGCCAGGCTTCATGTTTCTCCAGCAGAATGATTATATAAATAGTCCTTTTTTTCCCCTTTGCTCTGTCAGAAGAAAGCCTGTGTCGCCTCTCTGAGCGAAAACTTCAGCTAACAGCTCTGCCAGTTGAAGAAATAATTTATTGAAGCAGTAGTGCTAAGCAGGTAGCGCTTCAGCTACTACATGAGCATGCTCTTCTGATTGCCTTCATTTAGTTTCATAGCAAAACTGTAGCTGAACTTCGGAGTTTGTGTCAGATGCAAAGCTTTGAGAGTCTCCTAACCAAATATAAACCACATTGCACTCATCTAACAATGCACAGCCATAGGTTTGTAAAGGACTGTTTATACGTCATCTTGGTGTATTATCTTTGTCATTTTTATGTCACTCATACTGAAGTTTAGTGTATAAAGTAAACCTAATATATGCCATTGTGTAAAAGATGCCCGAGATTTCATACAGAACGTTGAGCCAGAAATCACTAAATCCTAACATTCACTTGGTTTTTTGTTGTTTTTTTTTATTCAGGTGTTGTACATACTGTGTGCGAATATATTACTTGTAATTAAATTCCATGTACTGTAGTCAACCCTGCCACTTGCTCATGTTTCTCTTGTTTATTTCAAATCATGAAGAATATTCAGATCTTTAAAAAAAAAAGAAGAAGAAGAAGAAGAAAAAAAAACGTTTGCTCATTATATTTGAAAAGCATATTATTGGATGTTTAGCAGATTTAAATTCTTAATTTATTTCCATTGTGATGTCTTAAAAAAATGAAATAAACCAGCTGGCACTGTGTTGTATAACCACGTAACAAGTTCATCCATCTTACTTTCTTTCTTTCTTTCTTTCAGAACCATCTTTTTTTTTTTAAACAAAAAACAAATTGTTGATTATAGTTGGGTGAAAACTTCCAAACTGTTAACTGTCCTCTTAAATCATTTTTCCCCAGAAGTGCTTTCATCTACAATTTTAAGAAGTATAATTTATAATCTGGCATACACGACCAGTACATGAAGAAAAATGCAAGCATGGTGCCACTGTCATTGTTTCTTTGCTTCTCCTTGTAGCTGAGCTGACCACAGCCTGTTTTTCCTCCATGGCTCATGATGGATTTAAACGGCTGTGGCTGTGTTCAGACCATGGCGTGTGTAACTACAGTATACTCAGCTAAACCATTATATATGAATGTAGTGCATCTTTTCCCACTGTCTTTTTCCCCTCACTTTTCTTACTTGTACAAAATGAAAACCATTAGACATGAGTCTTGCGTGTGTTTGTCTTTCCTCAGGGATTTCAGTCAGTGGGGTTGTTGCAGAAAAGTGCTTATTGAGCACTGACAGTTTACTAAATTTCAGAAGTTTTATTTTATTTTTTATTTTTTTCAAACTGTGCTGTATTTGTATAAATTATCAATTTGTAGCTTCTCTTTCTTCCCTTTTTTTTGTAATATAAAATAAAGTATGTGCCAGATATGACTTTTGCGTTTTTGTTTTTCCATAAATGTATCATTTGTACTGAAGGTTTTAGGACATGGGTATTCCAGTAAAAATTTGTAAGGGTCCATTTACAGAAAAACTCTTTCCTTAGAAAAAAAGATTGGTTAAGGATCTTGGAACAGATGAGACACATCTGTTTTAAATTTAATGCTGGGAGTATAAACGTATAATTCTCTCCGTAATCCTTTTTGTCATTGACCATCGGCAACAGTTTGCCGATCGATCCGGAGTGAGTGAACGAAATGAAAAGATAATGTTAATAAGATAATGATGATAACCTTTCTAAGATAATGTCTCTAAGCCCTTTAGATAGTTTCTGCACTGATGAGCCGACTTCAGCTGAATAGTTTACATAAATGCATGTAATTGAATAAACTGCAACAGAGAATCTGCTACAGAAGCTGCAACAGTTTATTGCTTAGAAAACTAGAGCCACTGAATACCAGGTTGTTTTTGTTTATACTTTTTACCCCAAGTATTTTCCACTAAAATATGAATACTAATGATTCTAGTAGGTTCCCTTTGTTCTGACCATTATCCAGTATATATATATAAAAATATATATATTTAAATTTTTTAAACAGCTATAAGCTACAAGTACAGCGTTCCTATGGTAACTGGTCTGAGTTGAAGTGTGTGGTATGTTTGCCTGAAGTACTCTCATGGACTCATGAACAAATTGTGATATTTTGCTTTCCTTAAGTACTGCGCATTTCCGCACGTCAACGGTAGCAGTCTACATTACATGTAAAAATTCCCTTTCAGATGTATTAAATTGTCATAACCTGCGCTGCCGGGTTTAGAAAATAGGCTACGTCATGTAAATATTCCCAGATGTGGGAAGTGACTTTCAACGTATACATCTGGGCCTGTGGTACAATCCTCCTATATACAAACACTCACACACACTATCGTGATGACGAGCAGAAGCTCAGATTTATTTATTTATTATTTTACATGTCCTCCTCTGATCTTTTTCATAATTGATCACATGCTCTGGGAATATGTTCCTTTTAGAAATTCATGTGAGGCATGATCAGAGTGATGTTCAGAAAATTGCTTGTGGAATATTTCATTAATTTCATAAGGGTAATTGTGTGCAACAGGGTTGAGTGAATGGCAAATGATACTAAAATACGTACATATTTTTTAACTTTAATTGGGTTAATCAATGTTTTTTTTAAACGAGTCATCAAATGGATTGACATATCTAATGTAAAATGAGAATTTAAAAAATAACTGCACAATTGTAAAATGCAGTCACAGTGGTATGGAACAGACAAAAATACTGTTTTTAAAAAAACTTTCTTTAAATCAGTGTTGCTTAATGGTTATGTGTCAGTCCGTTTGAGTTACATAATGAATGCTGATCTCCCATCTATGTTTTGTTTTGTTAGATTTTTTTTTTTTCACAGTCTTGAAGCTCTCATCATTTCATCTGATTTCCTTCTCTATCAATAAATTTTAATCTGAGTATTAGCCATTAGGTCATGGACTCTCTGTGTCCAGCACTCAAAGCAAATCAGGCACATCTGTCTCCAATTTCCATGGCCCTTTCTGCATTCGGAGGACTCCCCACTGAAGCAGAGGAGCTTACAGTTTCCTTATGAGACGCTTTTTCTTATTACGTTGTAGGGCAAATCTGCCAGCTGTTATCAAACGAATATTGCTAGGAATGCTAAAAGTTTATATCGAGGCTTTGATCTGACCAGCCAGGTTCAGCAGCTTTAGACGGTCGTGCAGGGGCTTTTGAGGGTGCGTGACTGGTAGAATCTATCTCCTTTGGATCCAATAGCTTTTTAGTTATTGCATGATAAAAGTGGTATTAGAAAAGGGATTGTGCTCAGAGAATGCAGCTTTGGAATCTTCATGCCACTGCTTCCCATTATATTGTTTTCTGAATGTTGAATTAGGGGGGTTTTTTGGACTAAAGCCTAAGGATGTGAATCAAAGGAGACTAGGCTGTGCCAGGACATTTGTAAACCTTTTGAATAATGAATGTGTGGCTAAGAATGAATAAGATCGTCGTTAAAATTGAAATAGTTAAGTTGTGCAACAAGATAATTAAGTCAGAGCCTTTACTTTGTAACAAGAGGGAACAAGATAATTGTTAGCCACACCTGAGCAACAAGAAGGAATGAAATAATTATGTTGTCTACACTGCATACAGTAGTAACACTAGGGAAAGAGATTATTAAGTAATGGTCACAACTGAGTAACATGAAGGCAGGAGATCATTAAGTTCTGGACACAAGGTTGGAATGAAGGAATGGGATAATTGAGTTGCGGGCACTCCTTAGTCACATGATTAAATTCCATCATTAAGTCGTGGTCATGACGGAATGCAAAGGAGCACGAAGGAATGATATAATTACTGTATGTCTCGTAAAGATACAAGATAATGAAGTCATGGGCACTTCTTACTAAAATAAAGTAATGAGATGATTCATTTGTGGCTACTCCTTAGTAAAACGAAGGACAGAGGTAATTACATTATGGCAATGACTGAGTAATAGGAAAGAATGAGATCAATAAGTCGCTGTTACTTCATAAAGCAAATGAATAAGATATGTAATCATGGCCCCTGCGTATTAACATGAGGGAACGTGATAATGAAGTACCAGTCAAGATTTAGAAATGATTAAGTTTTAGGTAAGGCTTAGTAATATTAAGGATCAAGATTGTTGCCATGGCTACCGATTAGCAACTTGAAAAAAAAATCGATAGTCAAGCCATGACAACAAATAAGTAACGTGAGAATGAGAAAAATGGCTACATCTTAATGTGGTCATTGTGTTATGTTTCCAAAGTATCTGTGTATATAGTGAACCGAATAGACATTAAAAACGTTTGCATGCATACAACTTTTGTATTACAACATTTTTTCTATGATGGAATGGTCTTTGTATGCATTTGTGTAGTTAAAAACCATATTTTATTTAAATGTTCTATACAAAACAGTGAACTGTTACATACTGCCTGGCTAAAAAGGTGATTATTACAGAACTGCCTACATCAAGCAAAAATGCTGAAATTGAGGTAAAAACTGTCCAGCTCATTATTAAAACCTGGAGGGATAGTGCAGAACCGCCAACTTCACAGAATAAATGTAGTCGGACATCAACTTTAAAAATTACTATTTAATAGTTTAATAACTCACAGGATTAGGACTAAATAGCCACATGTACATAAAAAAAAACACACTTATTAATTAGACTGATCATAAAAAGGCTTCAGTTTGATAAGGAGCATAAATATTGGACTTATGAACAAATGATTATGGTCATGCGGTCTGATGAGTCCAGATTCCAAAGGACGGGTTCGTTCAGGGTAAGAAGTGAAGTGCATGAAGAGATGCACCTAGCATGCACAATGTTCACTGTACAAGCATCTGGATTCAGTAGGACAGGTCAAGGCCCAGCAACATTATGTGGCAATAAAATGAAGTCAGCTGACGACCTGGATGTACCGAATGACCAGGTTATCCAATCAACTCCACTCCATAATCAAAGCTAAATGGCGGTTGACTGAAATACTAGTGTGTGACGTTTTGTGTGGCAGGCCTGTATATAATATACAGATAAAACCATTCACATTGTGAGAGATGTACTACATTGTTTTAACATGAAGTCAGTTTAAAGTGATAAATTATCTGCGCCTTATTCAGTTGTGCTCAGGCATTATTTTCATGCTTTGTGAATGTCTCAGATAGGCATCCAAACTGACCTGATTGTAAGACCAGTTTCATTAATGTACTCAAACATGCTTTGATGTAAACTTATAATCTGTATTTTTGTCATGCTGAAATTTTTTTATCAGGTAAACATGCTTACATGGGTATTCAGCCTGTCATAAATATCCTGGGCAACAATAAGCAAACAGATACAGCACCTAGATAAAGAAATGATTCATTTTATCATTTGCTCAGTGTAGTGCCTTAGACAGCATCAGTAATAAAAACCTACTTTAGTACTTTTTCATCACTGTGCACCATTTTCATACCACTGTTTTCAGAGTCAATGCAGAACACTATTATTCATTAAACTGTCTAAATGCAAAAAAATGTCCTGGGAATATATAACCCAGGCAGTGTTATCACGTGATGATTAATGTTTTCATAAGAAAAACTGCAACAAAAAAACCCCTTCTTATCAACTCTCTTCATTAAAAACTGCTGAGCGCCACCATAATTCTCTCATGTTCTTTTGTACATCTAGGGCAAAATCAAATGCAAGGTATACACTAGGCCAAATTTATATTCATGAAAGAGTTTTGTTCCAGCACTGAAGTGATTATTTTCGTGATAATATTGTAATGGTAGAGAAATGTGTGTAAACCTTCGTCGTTGGCAGGTTAGCGCTGCTTATCCCTGAGGGAAATCATTAGTTCCACAGACGACAAATAAAACACCTAAACAATAAATATGACAGGCTAGAAGTAAAAATCTTCCTGGTAAAAGTTGTATTTTCTCTGTTTTTCAGTACATCAAAAAGCACAGACAAGCCACAGCTATGACAGAAAATTAGTGGAGCAGCGTCTAGCCAAGTAGAACCATAACAACATGTGGAGCCATGTGTTTTTGTTTTATTGAAAACTATATGTTGTGCAAAGTATCCTCTCATCATAATAACACCTACTCATATTAGTTCAGCTTGTGTTTTCTGGCCTAAAAACTGCTGTTTGACAGCTAACGGCTCTGAGAACTGTAGCATGAATTGACTAGCTCGGCTAGTCGGGCGGCTTTGCCAGATGCTAACCGCTAGTAATGCTTTATCATAGATACATTTTGTTTTGTTTTTTGGAAAATCTCAAACATTTATTAAACTATTTAGGGCAGTGGTGGCTCTAGGCGGTTAAGGCCCTGAGGATCCAGGTTTGAGCCTTGCCAGACTTTCCTGACACTGCATGAATCCCTAACCCTGTTAGAAAAATAGGAGGGTTGTGTCAGAAAGGGCATCTGGTGTAAAACCTGTGCCAAGTTGTGTGCGGATCGGATGGTCCCGTTGTGGCGACCTCTTGATGAAAGGAAGTTTAGTCAAGTAATACGGAAGCCAAAATGGTTAACCAGTTTGAATAAGCTGCATTTTCTGCAGCGAGAATTAATACTGTATATAATAATAACTCCACAACTCATGGGGAATCAACATGGCTATGCACAGCATGTGTATTCAACAAAATTGAATTTCTTAATATTGAATGAGTTTTACTGTACATTATATACACACGTATTTGCTTTCAATCAAATAACTCATACAGTAGTAGCCTGTTGTATCCATAACTATACAGACTATGCTGTTCTGAGGAGGAAAATATTACCTCATCACCATGAACTAGCTAGCTTGTTGCTACCATGAAACAGAAAACTGTGTTGGCTTAAATATACTCACCAGGAGGTTTGAATGAAATTTCCCTTTTTAAAATATAAAGTTATCATTTGTATTTTTATAGGGATTAATTTTATATGAAATCTAATAAAATTGTACTTGTTCACTTGTATTAGTCTTGTTCTTGTTTTAAAAACTAATAATATTAATAAAAATATATTTATATATTTTTATTTAAAAAATATTTGTATGAAGATTATAATTGTGTTATTCACACAAATATGCTATCCGTCATGAGTCTAGCTGGTGGTAGTGGCTGGCTAGACAGGCTGATGTAGTTGCCATGGGCATATATGGTAAGCATGAACGCAGAGGGGTGTGCAAACAGAAATAGTCTTTATTAACAAAACTCAAAGACAGACACAACCAAACAAAGGAACCAAAACAACAAATTAAAACTAGGGCTTAGGGCTACACACAACAGGAGCTGACAAGGAAACCAGGAGCTGATACAGGAGCTAGGAGCTGATACAGGGGAACTGACAGAAGGAACTGAGCGAACGCAGTTAATCAGGGATAAGGAAACATACACAGGGACTAGGAGCTGACACAGGGAAACATGGAGCTGGAGCTGACTGGAGACACAGGACGTGGCGGGAGCTGGAGCTGACTGGAGACACAGGACGTGGCGGGAGCTGGAGCTGACTGGAGGGTTAGTGGTTAGTGAGATTAGTAGCTACATGGAGTATTGGGACACTGGATGCTGACCTAACCAGGTTAGTATCTAAGGGATTAGTGGCTAACCAGGTTAGTACTGACCTAATAGGGGGGAACTGAACACAAGGAGGCAAGGCACACATGAGGCTATTCCAAACTAGCGGCTAACCTACCAGTGACCAAAACAACTAGCTGTCAATCCCACTAGAGGCTAGCCTACTGGAGGCTAACCCTACTAGCAGTCAAGGCCTACTAGCGCCTAACCCTGCTAACGGCTAAGCCCTCATGTGGCTACACATACAAGGGAAGCTTTAACCAAAGAACTAAACAAGAAGACTGACACTGGGAAGACACAGAACAGTACTACACAGGAGGAGACACAGCCTAGCTAATCATGAAACCAGACAGCTCCATGAATCCAGGAATATAAAGAAAACTAAACTAGAGCCCTCTTGAACACAGGTTAAACAATATAACTAAAATAGAAAACTCAAAAGAAACAAAAACCAAACAAAAGGAATGCCCACATGACGGTATATACAAACAAACAAAAAACAATGCTCGACCCAGTTTCCCAGAACAGACTGCTAATTATAAGATGTTTAATGAGCCACCTCGGTTCAGGTGAGCCCTATCACCTGACCGAGGTGACTTCTGGGAAACTGAGTCGACCAACCAAAACTACAAACAGACAGACATGAACAGTGACCTCTAGTGGATGTTCCTAACACTATCAACTTAATTTGATGTTTTATTGTCATTTATAAAGTTGCAGAGATTTTACCATAATTTAACTTCTCAAACTGGAGAAGGAGTAAAAGTTCTGAAAAGCGCTCCTGAAATGCATCTGAATTGGTCTGTTTGCTTATGAACTGTAGACTAATAAGAGAGATAACTGATGATGTTGGCATGCAATGCTATGCAAAAAGTGTCTTGTAAAAGGAACAGGATACAGGCGGTGTGTAATACATGTCACGTTTTACCGCTGAGTCTACTGGCTGTTTTAAATAGCACCCTTTTAAAGAAACAAAAGCTAATCCCCTCGAAGCGAATGACTTTAAACCTTTGTTTAATGCCCTACACTATCTGCCTGCATGCATGGCTTTACAGGGTATAATCAGACTGGGTGTGAAATGAGGAGTGACTAACATAACCCAGACCCTAAATCATCCCAAAACGTGTCTCTCCACAGGATTACAAGGAACAGCAGCCCTGCCAAGATCAGAGTGCTTTTGAAAAGGTATATTCACTCATCACCCCCTTCTTTATATGTACCCTGTTTTATTTGTTATCGTTGTATTTCCATCCCTCTTTCTTATCTTTATATTGTTTGACTTCTGTCCTACTCAGTCACAGCTGGGCCCGGCTATAGAGAGGACTGCGTATGTTTGGGTGGGGTTGAGAGTATGAATGTGTGGTACTGCGTGTATGTGTGTGGTACAAGGCGTCGAGATTGATTAGTCTCATATTCCACAGATAGACAGGAGCACCCAGTGGTCGACATCTGACAACGCTGAGGTACCGACTTCCGGCTGTAACGACAGCTGGAGATCAATACCCAAAAAGATTGAATGGTGCCTGGAGAAAGGACAAGAAAGGACCTCACGTGTGAAAGTGTGCGTGCCTGTTATTATGCAGGAAAATCCTCAGCTGGTCAAAGCGAGTGCTTTAAACAGCATGATATGTACGAGGGAAAATGGCAGAGAGCTTTACCACCTGTTCCTCTTTCTCTCGGGATGGCTATGACCATGAAGGGAAGGGTGAAGCTGAGCTTTCCCAGCACACAAGCAGATTAGTACAGGATTATGTACAACCATGAGTAATCATGAAAATCGATTATACACAGAAAGATGACAGGCCATGTAAAGTATTGCACATATTACAAATGAGCATGGTGGATGTAATGTATAAAATATCAGACATATCTGCTGCGGTCTAAATCCTATGAGTTGTTACAGTAACTAGGGCTTGAATCTGGGCAGAAAATGTTTTTAGACATTCGTAAAGGGAAATGAAAATAAGCTATCACTGTCAATCTTACAGCGACAACATTTCTCACAATGTACTGCTACTGTATAATTTTCTCTAAACTTTTGTTTTTTGTTTTGTTCTAATCTGCACTACCGCTCAAAAGTTTGGGATCACTTGCGGATTTTATCGTTTTTGTTTAGTGATTTATTTTCTACATTCTACAACAATACTGGGGATTTCAAAACTACAGTATGAACGTACACATATGGAAGTAGGTAATTATGTAAAACAACAACAACAGTCAGTTGTTACTTTAAGACATGGTGGTCAGCCTTTCTGGAATAGTTCTTGCAAGAACCCTACTGTCAAGTGCATTTGCAAAACCCATTAAGCACCATGATGAAACTGGCTCTCATGAAGACTATTCCAGGAAAACAAGACCAAAACTTAGAAGATCATTTAGCGTTATCAGCGTCAGAAATCACCAATTAACTAAAAGCGCCCTGTATTAGAGCTGTTATGAAGTAGGAAGTAGGAGTTACATCTTAAAATGTACTGTACCCGCTCAAAAGAGATTATTGCATATTTTGTACGCCTTGAGCCTTGCTTTACAATGTAGAAAGAAATAAAAATCAGGAACAACCATGGAGGCAGCACGGTGGTGTAGTGGTTAGCACTGTTGCCTTGTACCTCCAGGGCCCGGGTTCGATCCCTGGCCAGGCTCGATTCCCGTCGCTGTGTGCATGGAGTTTGCATGTCTCCCCGTGCTTGGTGGGTTTCCTCTGGTTACTCCGGTTTCCTCCCACATTCCAAAGACATGTAGGTTAGGTTAATTTGCGTTCCCAAATTGAATGAGTGTGTGAGTGTGTGTATGTCTAAGGAATTGTGCCCTGTGATGGATTGCCATCCTGTCCAGGGTGTATCCTGCCTCGTGCCCCAAGTCTCCTGGGATAGGCTCCAGGCTCCCCACGACCCTGAATACAGGATTAAGCGGTAATGACGATGAGTGAGTGAGTGAGTGAGTGAACAACCATGGAGTTAGAAAGTAGTAGTAGTAGTAGTAGTGTACATTCTCTGCCTATTAATTAATATCCATAAACACCTATAAATGCATGTTATTCTTTGGTCGTACAAGCTTAGAAAGGAATTTATTTTAACTTTCAATTTCAATCGCAAATATATATGAACAGTGTACCGGTAAGTTAAAAAAATCACCAAAAATATGTTTGTTGTGAAACATTGTTAAAGGCATAATGTATTAATGAAAAACCCCAACAACCCTCCCACCCAAAAATTAGCCTGTCCAACCTGTCAGTGGAAAAAGATAAATTGCCACTAGATGTGAATGAGCGTGTGAATTAATGAAACTCCATACTGATAAACTTGGGTCCCATCCAAGGGTCATTGGCCCATCAAGTTTCCTGAGATGGGATGCAGTGTGTTCTTGATTTTGTGACCTTGAATTTTAATTACACTTTTGAAGCATATCAAATGAGACAACTTTACTATGTATTAAACAAAAAAAGTATTGTAGACGGCAACTCAAATGCTATAAATATTCTGGCAGATTTTGGAAACAAATCTCTTAGCATAAAAATCTCATAATAATCTCATGACATCATCCTGGGTATCCTGCTCCATAATGAAATTACAGTGTCTGTTTTTCAACACGTAACAATTAGCTCCCCTTTGTATGTCACCACATGTGATGTTTAATATTGTGTTTTGAAACAGAGCTCAAAGGAGAACTGGTTCATGCTTGTGAATACTGGCCCTATTGTCTGAGTTGTTTCTAGTCCATCTTTTTAAATTCAGCCCTTCTGAAGAGTCAAAGATCACACTTTTTAGCATACATGACCGCAAAAATCTGCTCACTGCACACGCACATAGTTTATTCTCTCCAACGTTAAGTTTAAAATAGCTCTAGCCAAATCTCACTTGGTCTGTGCCCCAGCCAACTAAGAACTTTTATAGCGTGCTTGTATCCCTAAGAACTCAGGCCATAGAAAGAAACTCCTCACTATATCCTGTTATTTATTTATTTATTTTTTATTTTGTTTTATTGTATCTCAGGATTTCTGGAACCACTTAACCCATAGGCAAAATTCCCAATGTATTGCTTTAAGCAAAGCCAGAACACCTTACACTTGCCCACAGATGAATATTCAAACAGTTGATAATCACGCACTCACTGACAGATATGCCTCGGGTTTCAACATTAGAGCTCATACTGAGTGTATACTTACCTGTCTGTCATGCCTTCAAGTCTCATTACGGATATTATCTTTTTGAAAGCAGCCCACTAATTCACTTGTACAGGGTGATGCTCTTAGAATCTCAGCGTTGGGGCAAAGCGGCTCATTATTCATCCATGTAGCTTCAGCAGAACCTGACTGAGTTCCTTTGGGAACTATTAGACCAGATGATCCATCCTAGCTAACCACCACATTCATCCATCATGCAAATCTGAAAAGCTGCCAAACAACCAGTGTTGCAGCAGGCTCCACCATGTGCAATACCACACCAGCATGTCGAAAAGGGTCACAGAGTGTTGCTAATAGGTATGGACACTTTGTAGAGGGGGGGAAAAAGCAATTATGCAAGTGCTAGAAATGCGACACCAGTGGGTAGCTAAGTAGGCATGACCTGAGTTCTATTGAAGAGGATTGTCTTACCTGTTTTGACACTAGTGGCTTGGCTCAGCGGTCCTTGAACTAAGGAACCTTCAGCCTGTCAAGACATTGGTGTTATTCAACAGGCTGGTCCCTGAAGGGGCCAAATCTTAAAATAGGTTTCAGTCAACCTGTAGCCAATGTACTTCTGAAGTATTTGACAGTTATGACATGAAGTGCAATTGAATGCAGCTGTAGCACTTTTTCCCACCAGCCAGGGTCTTCAGGTGGTACTGAAGCTATTGCCAGAGTTTAAACTTAATTTGGAAGCAATTTATTGTAAACGTGCTTGTTTAATTTAAGCATTAAAATCTGCTCATCTGGAACATACACACGTGGACAAAATTGTTGGTACCCTTCGGTCAATGAAAGAAAAACTCACAATGGTCACATAAATAACTTTAATCTAACAAAAATAATAATAATAAAAAATTCTATGAATGTTAACCAATGAAAGTCAGACATTGCTTTTCAACCATGCTTCAACAGAATTATTTAAAAAAGAAACTCATGGAACAAGCCTGGACAAAAATGATGGTACCCTTAGAAAATACTGAAAATAATGTGACCAAAGGGACATGTTAATTCAAGGTGTGTCCACTAATTAGCATCACAGGTGTCTACAATCTTGTAATCAGTCAGTGGGCCTATATATAGGGCTCCAGGTAGTCACTGTGTGGTTTGGTGACATGGTATGTACCACACTCAACATGGACCAGAGGAAGTGAAGGAAAGAGTTGTCTCAGGAGATTCGAAAGAAAATTACAGACAAGCATGTTAAAGGTAAAGGCCATAAGACCATTTCCAAGCAGCTAGATGTTCCTGTGACTACAGTTGCACATATTATTCAGAAATTTAAGATCCACGGGACTGTAGCCAACCTCCCTGGACGTGGCCGCAGGAGGAAAATTGATGACAAATCAAAGAGACGGATAATCCGAATGGTAACAAAAGAGCCCAGAAAGACTTCTAAAGAGATCCAAGGTGAACTTCATGCTCAAGGAACATCAGGGTCAGATCGCACCATCCGTCGTTGTTTGAGGCAAAGTGGACTACATGGGAGACGACCAAGGAGGACACCATTGTTGAAAACAAATCATAAAAAAGCCAGACTGGAATATGCCAAACTACATGTTGACAAGCCACAAAGCTTCTGGGAGAATGTCCTATGGACAGATGAGACAAAAATTGAACTTTTTGCCAAGGCAAATTTTGCTAATTATACTTGAAGCATATCAAGAAAAGAACACTGTCCCTACTGTGAAAGATGGAGGAGGCTCTGTTATGTTCTGGGGCTGCTTTGCTGCATCTGGCACAGGGTGTCTTGAATCTGTGCAGTGTACAATGAAATCTCAAGACTATCAAGGGATTCTAGAGAGAAATGTGCTGGCCAGTGTCAGAAAGCTGGGTCTCAGTCGCAGGTCATGGGTCTTGCAACAGGACAATGACCCAAAACACAGCTAAAAACACCCAAGAATGGCTAAGATGAAAACATTGGACTATTCTAAAGTCGCCTTCTATGAGCCCTGACCTCAATCCTATTGAGCATCTTTGGAAGGAGCTGAAACATGCTGTCTGGAAAAGGTACCCTTCAAACCAGAAACAGCTGGAGCAGCTTGCTCATGAGGAGTGGGCCAAAATACCTGCAGAGAGGTGCAGAAGTCTCATTGACAGTTACAGGAATCGTTTGATTGCAGTGATTGCCTCAAAAGGTTGTGCAACAAACTATTAAGTTAGGGGTACCAACATTTTTGTCCAGGCCTGTTCCATGAGTTATTTTTTTTTATAATTCCGTTGAAGCATGGTTGAAAAGCAATGTCTGACTTTCATTGGTTAACATTCATAGAATTCTTATTTATTATTAATTTTGTCAAATTAAAGTTATTTCTGTGACCATTGTGAGTTTTTCTTTCATTGACCGAAGGGTACCAACAATTTTGTCCACGTGTGTAAAATTCAATCCAATCAGTAGAACTTGATAGATCTTCTCATACAATGGGCATTCATAAAATGAATAAATCCATTCAGAAATCCAGTTTAAACCCTTTGCTTGCTTCTATATATTTTGTTAATCTAACAGGACAAATTTGAGAACGTACAGAAGAAAAATAAGTCAGAAGAAGGGTCAAATTATTGGGATCCATCAAGCAAAGAAAACAACTAAAGAAAACTAAAATTACTGGAACCCTTCAACACATTATAAAAGCCTGGAATAATAGTGCTGAACTGTCAACTTTGTGGAAGGAATGAGGTCGGAAAATATCATGACTGGAGATCATTTAAATATTTGAAGTTGTATGGTAAAAAATCAACATTAAAAACCATAGTCATATTTAAGAGTGAAAGTAAGAGCATTTCCATATGGACACAGTGTGAGGAGAACTAATCAGCACTGGCACTAAACAGCTCTGCGACCATAAGAAAAGTGCTTTTTAGAGAGACTTATCAGAAAAAAAAGTTTACATAAACTCCACTTCAGAGTAATGGAAAAGATCATCTGGTCTGATGAGTTCAGATTGTCCCTATGCTCATGAAATGATGCACCCATCATGCATAGTGCGCAAGCCTCTGGAGGTAGTGTTATGATCCAGGGTTGCTTCAGTTGGTCAGGTCTTGGCTTACTTACATATTGGCTTATGTAGCAATAAAGTGAAGTCTGCTAACAACCTCACTCACAACACGGGGCCTGGAGCCTATCCGAGGAGATTTAGAGGTACACCCTGGACAGGGTACCAATCCATCGCAGGGCACACACATGCACACACTACGGGCAATTTGGGAATGCCAATTAACCCAACCTACGTGTCTTTGGACTGTGAGAGGAAACCCACCAAGCACGGGGAGAACATGCGAACTCCATGCACGCAGAGACAGGAATCGAGCCTGGCCGGGAATGAATCGAACCCAGACCCTGGAGGTGCAAGGCACCGTGCCGCCCAGCTGACAACCTGAATGTAATGAATATGCCTGTGCCACGCTGTCTATTTGTAATTTGAATTAAGCTCTCGATTTGCATAAAATGAACAACCCAGTTCCATACTGTGATGATTGCTGTTACTCTGGGTGCAAAAATACCAAACTATGTAGCTGTTGGCAGGGAAGTCATTTGCAGATTGGCTGATGTACAGTACAGTCAGTACTGCATGAGCATTAGCTCAGTGTGAAACACTTGTTCTGTTCTCAGACTTGTTGAGTTTCTGTGGGCCTGGCTTGAGCCTGGGTATTTGATAACAGCAAAGAACTGATTTTTTTTTTTTTTTTTTTTTTTTTTTTTACGTTCATAGCTGAATTAAAGTACAAATGAAGTCTGCCCATGTTCCTGATCCTTGTGGGTTTTCAAGCGTAATCCTTGATTAAACTGTGTCCATACTGGACCTCAATAGAGACAGCATCCTGTTGCAATCAGGCCATATGTCCCAAAAAAATCTACAGGTTCAATCTGTTCTAGTTATATGCAACAGAAGCTCATACAGTATGTATCTTTCTTTAACAACTGCAGAGCAGCATGTGAAAACCAAAAGTATATAATAGAGCTGAAACACAATGAGACATCTGCATCTATATTTGTATCGGTTCACAAATAATTGTAAATTTATAAGAATTAAAACTATAACTTTTTTTTATAACCGATAGATTATTTAGATTTTTTATATAAACATAGCACCGTAGCATAGTGGTTAGCACTGTGGCCTTATGAGTGTGTGCATGCATACATACAGTCTTAAATAAAAGCTCTACCACCATGTTTCCAGTAAAACTGGGCGGACAAAATTAAATTCTGACTCAGACCGTTCCAGAACCTCAGCTATATCAAATATGTCCTAATTGGTTTCAAATAGAAAATAGAGAAGTAGAGATGCTGGATTTTACTTTTAATCCTGATAGAGTCATTATTATTTTGTTTTGTACCTGTCTGTGATATTCCCATTAAAAAAGATCAAATAAAATCACAGCTTCATTCTGCATCTGACTCTAATCAAAATAACAATCTTTCTCGTGTGCAATGTTTTTCTTGCGTTCCACTGGATCACAATCCTGATGCATTAGAAAACATGTGAGCAATATCCCATGAGGACGAGTGTTGTTGTACTGAATATCTGTGGCTGTGATTTGGTTGTAATCATGAGGTCACAGGTCAAGCAACACATGTAATCATAGCCATGCTGAGATTCAGTACAGCAGCGTAATTACAAGTGTGATGTTGCTTTAAAAAACAGCTCTATAAATCACAACTTGTTTTCGAGCGACTGACATCAGATACTGTGCAGTGTGGTCTAATATTTGGTCTATTTTTGCACTGACAAATGGAAATATTTTCAGAAGAAGGTCCAGCTGGAGAGAGCATTACAGTATGTGTTGCTACAGTATGCCAGCACATAGAGATACAGTAAGTGTAGTAATAGTTTTAATGTAAGGAATTTGAATTTAATGTAGCGTTGAAAACACAGACAAGTCAAGTGGTACAAACAGTGAACTGTACCCGTGATGTTATGTTAAATAGCAACACTCTTAGAGCACTGCTTGTCCAATCAAATTAGTGAGCTGGAACTAACAGTTGCATAATATCGTAATAACTCCATATACTGTATTCATACAGTATGATGTTACTTCCCTAGCATATAAGAACGATAAAAGAGTGGAAATGCTTCTCTCTACTTCAAAGTCCAAGTATTTGCATTTTACTGAATACTCATTTAGGGTAACATGAGGTACCCATTTATTTAACTTGAGTTTTTTCAGGTACAAACCCCGACACCTGAAAGGAAGTATTAAACAAGCATGAAAGGCCAGTTTGATCTTTTACATCAAAAGGCTCTGCTTTATTAGGAATATCAAAGCTGTAGGTCAAAGAAGGACAATTTCACCTACACATCAAATCCCAGCAGGAACCTTAAAGTTGCCTGACCGTTGTAATTTGGTTGTAACAACAGTGTGACGACGTTTAGAATTTCATGACATGGCTTTAGGAACATTTGTTATCCCGTTGTCATGTACTCAACAATGTTCCGATGACATTTCATCAAAGTTCATCTAACCTTCTAAAACACCCTTATACAGTACTGTAAGTTGTCCCAGCATCTGTAACATTGACAACTTATCATCAGCACAAAACTCCGGTTCCGTAGGGCTCTGCTACCAGCTTGACCGGCCAAAATGCAAGTGGATATAATGGCCAAGTATTAATTTCGATTTAAATTGTACTTAATAAGCTATTGACTCTGATGTAGTGGTTAACACTGTGGCCTTGCACCTCTAGGGTCAAGAGTTCGAGTCTAGCATTGGGTCCTTGTGCGTTTGTGTGTGTGGAGTGGATATTCCCTCTGTGCTTGGTGGGTTTCTTCCCACAGTCCAGAGACATTGATGCCAATCAACGTAGGCTAATTGGCATTTCCAAATTCCCCGTAGTGTGTAAGTGAGAGTTTAAGTGTGTATGCTTTTGTACTCTACAATGGATTGGGACCTTATCCAGAATGTACCCTGCCTCATACCCCAAATCCCTTGGATAGGATCAAGGACTCCAGTGTACAGGGTGTACAGGATAAGCACTATAGTGAACAAGTGCGTGAGTGAGGTATTGTTACCATCACTAAGCAGTTGGTAACCTCAAGAAAGTAAGCTTCATATCAACTAAAACACATTTCCTGTTATACTGTACAGTTGCACTTTCGACCTCAGGACGCACGGTTTTAGAAGAGGTTTTTTTTCCGGGCGTACTGTCTGGTATCACCCAAATGAGGATTCCCTTTTGAGTTTGTTTCCTTTCAAGTATTTTTTTTTTCTTTTTTTTCTCATGTTTGTCTAAAAAGCTGCTTTGTGTCATTGTCATTTGTTTAACTTGCAATACAAATGAAATAGAACTGAATTGAATTATAACTACTGACATTGTTACAGTTAGCAGGATGTAGATCTCCTGTATCTGATCCCAGTTGTGACAGTAACAAGGAACAACTCCCTGTGGTGACACAAGGAAAAAACTTCAAGGAACCAGTCTCCAAAGTAAACCTATCCTCTTCTGGGTGTAGGAGTGTAGCAGTTATTGAACTTTTGCACTTGTATGGTATAGAAAACAAGAAATCACTGAAATCAGTGCATAGGCACGAACTTACAGATACTCCTACTAATGATTATTTGCCCCTGCTCTGTGGCATTGGCCATGTGTGTGTCTATGTGCATGTACGAGATGCCTTAAAAAATCCTCTCAATTATGTTCACATCCTTCCAGAGTCTTCTTTGTACTGTAGTAACACTATAGTGGTAAAATAAACTTGGCTTTCTGAACATTTTTTAAACAAAGACTGAAGATTTACCTTTAAATAAACACAAACCCTTATAATAATAATAATAATAATAATAATAATAATAATAATAATAAATTATAATAATTAATTACTCATTCATCTATCCATCGTCTATACCACTTTATTCTGTATACTTTATTCTGGGGGCCTGGAACCTATTTCAGGAGACTTAGGGCACGAGGCGGGCTACACCCTGGATGGGCTGCCAATCTATCACAGAGCACACACATACTGTACAGTACACACACCCATTCACACACAACAGGCAATTTGGGAATGTTAGTTAGCCTAATCTGCATGGGAGGAAACCGGAGTACCTGGAGGAAACCCACCAAACATGGGGAGAACATGCAAACTCCATCCATATGGACCCGAGGAGGGGATTGAACCCGGACTGCAAGGCCACAATACTAACCATTAAGCCACCAGGCCTTCCATATAATTAATAAAAATAAAAGTTATGTATGGTTTCCCTCCTGTACTAACTCATATCTATCATGGGTTTAATCTAAAATTATTCCTAGATGGTGATCGATTTGTACTAGCATGAGGATATATTTTTGATGAACACGACACAGCTAAGGATAAATCTCCCAAATGCTGTAAATGTAAATGTGCTGATAAAATAAATTGCTGTGTAATATTAACTGTTAGTTCAAATTGACATTTTTATGCCGCATCAGCACCGATGAAACCATGAGAAGGATATCTGCTCTTTCCTTATTAAACCAAAAGGCTGAACCTTACAATACATGTGTGAGACACCTTGCTAATTCAAGCAGACTCCAACATGTGTGGACCATTTGTTTCACACAACGGCCAAGTGCAGAAGCCAGAAGTCCTGTGCTTTGTACGTAACCATGTGCACGCAATCTTAAAATTAATGTTCAGGGTCTCTGAAACAAAACAGATGATTTTTTAAACAAATCACCTTTTGTGAGATGAAAATATTTTGTGTTTACATGTGTAGGTCTTAGCATGCTAAACCCTCTCGATTATGCACCCACAGTCGGTGGTCAGAGGAACTAATAAACCAGCCAGCAGGATTTAATTGGAAACTGCACGCATTTAATCGAGGCACTGGGAATAGAATTATGCTATGTTTTTCATGACAAGTTAAATTTCTTGGTGATACTTGTTGTGGTTTGTTATTCAAAGAACTGCTACCAAGAGCTAATTATAGTATTCGTTTGAGCTATAAGACATCCTTATGTGATATATATATATATATATATATATATATATATATATATATATATATATATATATATATATATGGTGATATATGTAGTATGTAATAATAAGTTTTATTGTATAAGATGATTACATGCACGATAACCTAACCTAATCTAACCTAAAAGCTTAAAACCCTGTAATATTCTCCTAAATCTTGTGTATACAGTAATTTGAGAACTGGTAGCTGTGGCATTATGGCCTGCCTGGCCAAACAGTAACACATGGTAAGCTTTCATTCAATCACCCTTAGTTTGATTACTGCACACAATGTGGTGGCCAGTTCATGTGCGAAAATGATTCCTCATGCTCACAGAAACAATCCATCACAAATTGAGTCCTGGAATACGCCTGTGCCGCCTGGGAAGGAAAACTCCATGGATGTGATAACCTGGTCATTCTGTGCATCCAGGTCATCGACTGGCTTTCTTTTTTTTTTGCCACCTAACGTTGCTGAGCCTAGACCTGGCCAATTCAAGCAACCCCAGATCATAACAGTGTCTCCAGAGGCTTGTACATTGAACTCTATGCATGATGGGTGCACAACATCAGACTCATCAGACCACATGACTATTTCTATTGCTCCAAAGTTGAAGCCTTTTTTCTTATGAGTCTCACTAACAAGTGGTTTTCCTATGGCCATACAGCTGTTTAGTCCAAATCCCGTGAGTTGTCCTCATATTGTATGTGCTCTTACTGTCACTATTAAGCATCTATCTATCTATCTATCTATCTATCTATCTATCTATCTATCTAGTCTGTCGCTCTACCTAATACCAGACTATTTATTTGGCATTGGTGTCTCAGTGGTAGGTTTCTTGTTTGCCATGTAGAAGACGGGGTTTGATTCCCAGCCAGTGCCCAAACCCCAGTCAATCGCTGCAGTGCCTGTCCCAATCCCAGGTAAAATAGGAGGGTTGCATGAGAAAGTGCATGCAGCTTAAAACTTGTGCCAAGTTATTATGCGGATCAGATGGTCGACTGTGGCGACCCCATGATGGGAGCAGCCAAAAGACCAACAAAAATACAAAAAATACAAAAATATTTATACACAATGTTCAGTATTGTCCTCAATTATATTGAATTACACACGTGGACAAAATTGTTGGTTCCCCTCGGTCAATGAAAGAAAAACTCACAATGGTCACATAAATAACTTTAATCTGACAAAAGTAATCATTTTTAAAGAATTCTATGAATGTTAACCAATGAAAGTCAGACATTGCTTTTCAACCATGCTTCACCAGAATTATTTTAAAAAATAAACTCATGGAACAGGCCTGGACAAAAATGATGGTACCCCTAGAAAATACTGAAAATAATGTGACCAAAGGGACATGTTAATTCAAGGTGTGTCCACTAATTAGCATCACAGGTGTCTACAATCTTGTAATCAGTCAGTGGGCCTATATATAGGGCTCCAGGTAGTCACTGTGTTGTTCGGTGACATGGTATGTACCAGAGGAAGCGAAGGAAAGAGTTGTCTCAGGAGATTCGAAATGAAAATTATAGACAAGCATGTTAAAGGTAAAGGCTATAAGACCATTTCCAAGCAGCTAGATGTTCCTGTGACTACAGTTACACATATTATTCAGAAATTTAAGATCCATGGGACTGTAGCCAACCTCCCTGGACGTGGCCTCAGGAGGAAAATTTATGACAAATCAAAGAGACGGATAATCCGAATGGTAACAAAAGAGCCCAGAAAGACTTCTAAAGAGATCCAAGGTGAACTTCATGCTCAAGGAACATCAGTGTCAGATCGCACCATCCGTCGTTGTTTGAGCCAAAGTGGACTACATGGGAGACGACCAAGGAGGACATCATTGTTGAAAACAAATCATAAAAAAGCCAGACTGGAATATGCCAAACTACATGTTGACAAGCCACAAAGCTTCTGGGAGAATGTCCTATGGACAGATGAGACAAAAATGGAACTTTTTGCCAAGGCACATCAGCTCTATGTTTCACAGATGGAAAAATGAAGCATATGAAGAAAAGAACACTGTCCCTACTGTGAATTATGGAGGAGGCTCTGTTATGTTCTAGGGCTGCTTTGCTGCATCTGGCACAGGGTGTCTTGAATCTGTGCAGAGTACAATGAAATCTCAAGACTATCAAGGGATTCTAGAGAGAAATGTGCTGGCCAGTGTCAGAAAGCTGGGCCTCAGTCGCAGGTCATGGGTCTTGCAACAGGACAATGACCCAAAACACACAGCTAAAAACACCCATGAATGGCTAAGAGGAAAACATTGGACTATTCTAAAGTGGCCTTCTATGAGCCCTGACCTCAATCCTATTGAGCATCTTTGAAAGGAGCTGAAACATGCTGTCTGGAAAAGGCACCCTTCAAACCGGAAACAACTGGAGCAGCTTGCTCATGAGGAGTGGGCCAAAATACCTGCAGAGAGGTGCAGAAGTCTCATTGACAGTTACAGGAATCGTTTGATTGCAGTGATTGCCTCAAAAGGTTGTGCAACAAACTATTAAGTTAGGGGTACCATCATTTTTGTCCAGGCCTGTTCCATGAGTTTTTGAGTTTTCTTTTTTTTTTTATAATTCCGTTGAAGCATGGTTGAAAAGCAATGTCTGACTTTCATTGATTAACATTCATAGAATTCTTATTTATTATTACTTTTGTCAGATTAAAGTTATTTCTGTGACCATTGTGAGTTTTTCTTTCATTGAAAAGGGTACCAACAATTTTGTCCACGTGTATATATCAGTACATCCCATGTTCTACCAAATATCTTAACCAGACTATTTATACATGAACATATTTATTTAAAAATCCACCAACGGTTTTCTACCACCTTTCTCTGTGGACTTGTTTAAATAAACTTTATAAAATAAACTGAGTGCTATGCACAATATTCAATACTGTTCCCCAAAATGACCTCCTAAAGTCACGTGAGCAAACACACTAACTCTTGTTTTTTTTTTCCTTCTATATCTGGATAGATCATTTCATGAGTTATAATTCCTTGGATTAAAAAGATGCAGGAAGACCGTGGATGTGTGTTTAAACAAAGGTTTTCTTTAAGCATCCTGTCGGCACAGCTGCGATGATACAAATCCTCCAAGCTGAGCGTTGGAAAATTAATGCAGCTTAACTTTTAAAAATCTCAAGTGGCAGAAAAGCACTGTGTTTTTTATAACACTGAGTACCAAGAGTAATGTTGGCTGTGTAGAAAGACATTAATCAAACAGCTATAACCTTTTACAAGAACAACCATATCTAACAGGAACCGCATGAACACCCTTCTCTCATAGTACATTCCAGATACAGTATTATTCAAAGATACAGAGGTCAAATATTCCTGTAGTTAAAAAGTTGAGGATGAATACAGTATGTCTACAATTCATGGGAAAATTACTAAAGGATTACACAAAGCGTGGAAAGGCGTGATGCAGCCTGACACCAGACTTCTTTCTTAATGTCTTTTGAAATAATACAAAAATTAAAACTCCGCAAAGCCATCTACTCAAAAGACATTCAATCCTATGCATTCTGTTTATTCTTATTTTAAGACCATAGTACTGTAAGGTTAAACCTGGATTAAGAATGATAGGGATTAAGGATAATGATAGAGAACTTTGTCCAGGTATGAACAAGAAGAGTAAACACAGTGGGCCTTGTTTATGAAGGTGGATATGAACAGATTGATTCCCAAATCATTTATATTAGCATTTACACAAGAAATCTGGTATGCATGAAAATCCTGTAACTGTGTAAATTTACATATACAGATCCTACCTTACTGTATGTAAACCTCGTCTGATTGGGTGCAAATCACATCATGTGCTTGAATTACTGCACTTCTGTTAATGGCAGCTTCACAGCTCCAGGGTCATGGGTTTGAACCTGAGCTCTGATTGCTATCTGGGTTAATTGCAACATTAGACACTTCATTACTGACCAGAGTACAAACACAAAGAAAATAATAGCAGAAATGCAAAACAAGTAACAAATAAGATAGAGTGGCAAGTTTAAAGTGACATGCAAATGCCATACATTCTTCATACTGTAGGTTGGCATGGGTTTCCTCCAGGTTTACTTCAACAATCCATAACCATGAAAATAGGATGATTATCACAATGAATACGTATGTAAAAGTGTGTAAATTACAGAGGTGTGGGATTCCAATACATGCGATAGCTTTAGCACTGCAATTGACATGAACAGAAGTCTCTACAGACTTAATGTTAAAACTGCAATGAAAGTTGCGAATGGATGAAATCCAACAGTGCCCATATACGTCTCCATCCGTCAGTCTGTTTACATTCGTTTAAGAGGCCTTCAAACTTGAGAAAGTGCCTTTTTCCAGCCAGTCTAGATGACATAATTGGTCCATGGCCCAAGTCTAACACTCTCCCACTCTGTTCTTCACTGGTGCCCTCTATGGGTCAGAAGCATGTGGTGTCATCTTTACTAGTGCTGTGGAGGAAATGCAGCCAGATACAGAGCTGGTGCTGGCTGAGCTCACTTTTAAGCTCCATCTTATCCTTCATTTGGTGGCTGTGCCAGGGGCAGCATTTTTTCAGCATTCTGGTTCGATGAAAAAAATGCTATATCACAGGAATTATGTTGCTAGGTGCCAGCAGTAAATGTGGTGAAGGAAAGAGCAAGATTCAGTTTGATTTTATTTGTATAGTGCTTTTGACACAAAATAGTATAGATTATACATCCATAGCTTTGCTTATGCCTAATAAGCAAAAACTCATGGAGATGATATAAGGGAAAACATTGACAGGAACCAGACTCAAAAGGGAATTCATCCTCATTTGGGTGATATCAGATAGTTCAACCATAAATAAGCCCCGTTATCAAACTGTTGACTGATGAAGGCTTACATGTATGTAGAAAGCTGTTAATGATTGACTGGTTGACTGGTTAACTGATTGATTGATTGATTGATTGATTGATTGATTGATTGATTGATTGATTTTTAAACTGTTTTAATGCACCAGCAACCGTGCCCAATCTGCATTCAAATGTAAAATGTATGCTTTTTGTGAAATCATTACCTCATATGTTCAGTTTTGCTCTCTAGATGCGTCTGTTCAGGATGGGAACTCAGTCACTTCACAAAAACTGAGACTCTTGGCTGACTGACTGGATCACAAATTTTTATGTACGTGGCAACCCACAATGCAGACTCCCAAAAGACTTAGACCTATCATCACCTTTAAATCTCAGCATTAAAATCTCAATTTTTTTATTTATTTTTTTTTAAATTGAAGAACAAAACAACAAACCACAAAACCCTGTATTCTGCTCATAGTGGAAAAAGTCAGCAAACAAAAATATGTTGCCCACAAGGATAGGAATAACTGACAGATTTATTTAAAGCTTCCATGTAACATGGGATTAATTAATAATTATTTAAGTAGGTAAGTAAAATAAAACAGACAATAATAATTAAGCCATTTTATAATAATCAAGACTTTTTTACTGATTTATTCTACAAATTAGCATTGCAAATTGCAAATCATTGCAAATGACTAGTCATTGCATATCACATTAACAAGTGATATACAGTACAGTCTTGTGCAAAAGTTTAGGCACCCCTTGATAAATAACAGATTTTGTTTGTTTTTTTTTTTGTTTTTTTTATTGAAAAGATGTTAACACAGTCTCTCTTGGAAATGGAAGAAATGCATACAATTTTCAGCAAACATTGATGCATATAGTTACTTCCTATGCCATAAATTGAACAAAAATATAAACATGGCACTGTGCAAAAGTTTGGGCAAAAGTTTGCTCAGAGAATGTGCAGAACAGCTGGCAGATGTTCTCACCGACATCTTCAACATCTCTCTGAGCAGCGCCGTCGTTCCCACATGCTTCAAGTCTACCACCATCGTCCCCGTGCCGAAGAAGTCTTCTGTGTCCTGTCTCAATGACTACCGCCCTGTTGCACTCACACCCATCATCATGAAGTGCTTCGAGCGGCTCGTCATGAGACATATCAAGACCCTGCTGCCTCCCTCACTGGACCCCCTGCAGTTTGCGTATCGTCCAAACCGTTCAACGGACAATGCCATCTCCACCACCCTCCACCTGGCACTGACACACCTGGACAAGAAGGAGACTTACGTCAGAATGCTGTACATAGATTTCAGTTCAGCATTCAATACAATCATCCCCCAACAACTGATCGGGAAGCTGAGCCTGTTGGGACTGAACACCTCCCTCTGTAACTGGATCCTGGACTTCCTGACCGAAAGACCTCAGGCAGTGCGGATCGGGAACTATACCTCCAGCACCACCACACTGAGCACTGGGGCCCCCCAGGGCTGCGTGCTCAGTCCCCTGCTGTTCACACTGCTGACTCATGATTGTGTAGCGACACACAGCTCCAATCATATCATCAAGTTTGCTGATGACACGAACGTGGTGGGTCTCATCAGCAAGAACGACGAGTCGGCGTACAGAGAGGAAGTGCAGAGTCTAACTGACTGGTGTAAAGACAACAACCTGTCTCTGAACATCGATGAGACAAAAGAGATGATTCTTGACTTCAGGAGGACATGGAGCGATCACTCTCTGCTCAGCATCGACGGCTCTTCTGTGGAGATCGTCAAGAGCACGAAATTCCTGGGCGTCCACCTGGAGGAGAACCTCACCTGGTCCCTCAACACCAGCTCTCTGCATAAGAAAGCCCAACAACGTCTTTTCTTCCTGAGAAGGCTGAGAAAGGCACAGCTTCCACCACCAATCCACACGCACGCACACACACACACACACACACACACAAGCACACACACACACAAATCACTAAGACGAACTAAATAACATCGGGACTGAACTGATAAACACACATATGCACAATCACACTGATTTACAACCACCTTAATTTGTTCATAACTGCCTATCTGAACTGCTCTTTGCAATATTTGCACAATATTTTATTTCACTTTGCGATTTGCACACAATATTTTTTAACACAATGTAAATTGTTTACTTGCTGCTCTATCCACTACCTCAACCCATACCTTATCACTAAAAAGGTATTTCTTAACTGTAACGTGTTACGTTGTTGTGTTGTCATGTAGCTCTTCGTTTGCACATTTGCACGTGCACTTTGTTGTCTGTTGTCTGCTGTCTTTGTTGTCTCTTTTTTGTATAGAAATTGATAGTTTTTTAGGTTAACTTAAAAATGTAAAAATCTGCGTTGTGCTGTTAATTTATGTCGTTGCATGTACGTAGCACCTTGGTCCTGGAGGAACGTTGTTTCGTTTCACTGTGTACTGAACTGTATATGGTTGAAATGACAATAAAAGCCTACTTGAACTTGAACTTGAAGAGTTCCAGAGTCTCAGATTCTTTTTACAAAGTTTCAGACCTTAATCAGCTCATTAGATCTGATGCATGACAACAAGTGTGATTAATAAATGCCCATTTCAAAGCTTTACAAATACGTTGACTCTTCAAACCTTGTGCACACTCTTGCAGACAATCAACAACCATGGGTTCCTCTAAGCAGCTGTGTAAGACTCAGAAAAAAAATCACAAAAATCTGTTATTTATCATGAGGTGCCTAAACTTTTGCATATGACTATAAGTAGTACTATACAGGTATTTTACTGTATATTTGAAACACGTTGTTAAATTCATTCAGATACTTGTGCATGTCCACTATCAATCCCAATGGCCCATAGGCTACAAGGAAACTATACCTCTCCAATATATGGAAATTGTTCTAAAATTATGCTAAAATACTCATATCGAGAAGTAGTTTGGTAAATGTGTATAAGACTGCATGGGTGGCAAGGTGTCAGGTGTGATTACCTTACTAAAATTAAGCTTACACGCACTGATGGACTTTATTCATGTGAACCGTTATAGAGTTTATAGCCAAGAACCTCCTTCCTTGCTGTGGCAAATACTGTGCAGAAGGCATTACATGTCATGTGTGGGTGAAGCTTTCATAAAGTGGCATTTATCTAAAGCTTAGTTTCAGTCCAGAAAACTTCAAGGACAGCACAGCATGGCTGTTTTTATTTAAACCTGTGATTAACTGGTGAGGTGAATTAGGAGAGTTTGAATCATCAATCTAGACACTAGCAAAATGCCAGCCGCTCAAGGTCTAATGCCAGGGTTCAGTTATATTTCACTCTTTCTTTGTTGTTCAAATAAATTCTATACTTTCGAGAAGAATGCAATAAAGCCAATTGTTTTTTTGTTTTTTTTATGTTAAAGGTTGTTATTTTTCTTCTGTCATGTAACAATGACAATATTACTTGGATTTTCAGATAAAGTATAAGATATTTCTTTTGAAAACATTTCAGCCTGAAAGAAGGCTTCAGTCTATAGCTTCCAAAATAAGACACAGTGCTCGCTGGATTTTGATATTGAATGATCCCATGCAGGAATGGGTCTGCCATTATCCAGCTGTTTCATTTAAACTTACAGTTCTGTTCTTTGCCCCATTAAGGAATTTTTCCTTTAAATGCACAACTTATTCTTAGTGATGTGCATGCCACAAATTAATCTTATTTTCAAACTAAAATTTTATGTCATATACACCTACACAGTCATACACAGTTTGATATTCAGTGAAATAAAGAAACATTTAACTACAATGAAAAAAAAATTGTACTAAAGAGTACAATTAAGCTGATAATAGAATTTTCCAATAAACAAATGTTTTAATTATTTAAAAAAAAATTTAATTACTCTGGATATTTACAATATTTACAAAAGTTACAAAATAAAATAGAATTTAAATAGAAAGGTAGAAATTGAATAGGAATTTAATTGAAAAAGAATATTTAAGTGTAAAAACATGACAGCAGCAGTATTTTCATTATTTTTTGTCGTGATCATTGTTTTTTCTTTGCTTGATTTAAACAACTTGCTAGTTGTTAACTTAACCTTGCTAGACTATTTATACCAGCCACCCATAATATAAGGGGATAACAAAAAGTTTCGAGATTCGCGTGTCACAAATCCAGTTGTTTTCGCCGTATGTCCATCTTCATATGCAATAAAACCTGGCAATAGAATTTGCTATTGATGGTCTGGATGAATTCTCTATGTACAGTGTCGTGACTGATGGAAAAGACGATGAGCATGCACGTAGTCGAGCTGCGGACCTGCCTTGCTTTACTTGGTCGTGGAGATGATGAGCTCTTCCACTGGGAAGACATTTGCTTTGTCTCAGGGTCGTACTCATAACCCAAGTTTCGTCACTGGTAATGATCCTCGACATGACGGACGGGTCATCCGTGGCGCTCTGACAGAGTTCTTTGGCAGACTTCGACGGGATGTTCCTTCTGCTCCTGGGTCAGCAGCCTGGAGACAAACTTGGCAGCAACACGGTTTGCCTGGACTGTTCCATATGACACACTGACAATGGCAGCAATGTTGTGGATTGTTCTTGCAGTGATGTTCTTTCACTCTTGATGAACGCGTCCCACTCAGAACACCTTGAATGACTCATTGCAGCAACACTGTAAACTTGCTGAGTCATGTCAAACGTCTCTGTGGGAGACTTGCTGCCTATGATGAAATAGCACTCTTGGTAACACACGTGGTCAGAATAGCACCAGTTGGGGCCTCCGAGTGGCGCAGTGGTAAAATGCTCGCCCTACCACCCGGAGATGGTGAGTTTGATTCCCGGGTGATGCTGTGACCTCTTGCAGCCGGAGGTCTAGAGAGAGCTGATTGGCCGAGCTCTCTCAGAGGGGAGGGATGAGAGGTACTTAGTGCTCCCACATTAATCACGGCTCTACAGCCAATCAGGGGCGTCTGTGAGCTTGCGGAAGGAGCGGATAGCGCTGTCCTCCAAGTGTGTTACGCCAACACCAACATGCTTTTTGATACAACCTCGTGTTACACAATAAAGAAATCTGAACAATTAGCACTCTTAAAGACAATGGCTATATTTTTGAGCAGTACTTTATAACAATTCAAAATATCTCTTTAGAGATTTCTGAAACCAAATGCAAATGACTTTGTAGTATTATGCAATATATTGTCCTATTTAATAATGTTTAAATTAGTTTCATGAATATTGTTTTGTTTTTGGATGCCATACTATCACTTTCTTGTTATATTATATATATTTTATATACCATTAATTTAATCCTCATAAAAAGTAGCTCATTCATCTTTTAAAAGGAATTAAACAACAATAACAATAAACAGTAATGCATCTTGGGTTTGGCTAGTATATTTTGTGTGATTTTTCAAAAACCTACAACTCCACATTATGTTCCAAATCACATAATTCCCTATTTCACAAAACCAATCACGGATGTCATTTATTACTGCCGGAGTGACAGCAATGGCAGTAACAGAGTGAAAACATCTTTTTCTTGGATTGAACAGTCTCCACGAACTCTTTGTACACATTAATACCACTTGTGGCAGCTGCAGTGTTGCAATGGGGTTATATTGGCTTCATTGATTATGTGACAGAAAGATGCGACATGATTGGCTAGTCACAATGAATCAGCTTTTGCTCAAAAATTGCCTCTGTGTCAGGCTTTGTTTAAAACGTGTAAGTTTAAATCTTCTAAAATAAAGTTTATATAGCAGTTTTCACATACTGTATATTCTTGTAGAAAACATTGTGTGTCAGAATATAAAGATTTGCCAAAATGAGTAATTGTGTACAAATGGCTTTTAGTGTGTTCTGCTGTCAAACTGTTCATAGATTTTTATTTCCTATTCTACAATATAAAGCATGCAAAATATATAAAACAAAGCGGCAGTAATTTTACTACACACTAAACACTGTGCATTTACGCTGCATAAAAATATGTTATAGGCGCCACAGTGGTGTAGTGGTTAGCACTGTCGCCTGGCACCTCCAGGGTCCGTGTTTGATTCCCAGCCGGGTTCGATTCCCGTCTCTGTTGTGCATGGAGTTTGCATGTTCTCCACGTGCTTGGTGGGTTTCCTCCGGGTACTCCGGTTTCCTCCCACAGTCCAAAGACATGTAGGTCAGGTTAATTGGTACTCCCAAATTGGCCGTAGTGTGTGAATAAGCACGTGTGTGGTGTGTATGAGTCTGTGCCCTGCGATAGACTGGCACCCTGTCCAGGGTGTACCCCGCCTTGTGCCCTAAGACTCCTGGGATAGGCTCCAGGCCCCCATGACCCTGAATACAGGATTAAGCAGTATAGATGATGAGTGCTTACTCAGCAATGTTACCGCTATCTGTCATTTGGAGTATACTAGAGTTGCTGCAAATGTTGTTCAGATGTTTCCTTTTGACATATTTCATTTTCAAAAATCCTACAAGAAACATTTTACCTTGCTATAAGCAATGCAAATTAAAGATAATATTGTTGTTCCTTTTGTGTCTTTGTTTAATGTGCCAGTTCCCAAGCTGTTTCAAATAACATGAAGGACACTCTGTTTTTGGCCTAGGGCTTAGGGAAGGGTCGGAAAAAAACAAAACAGAGGTCCTATGGGGAGAAGGACAAGAATAGTACCAGATGACTGGGACAAAGCACTGTCCCATGCAACATCCTTTCAAATGCCCTTCGACTGTCATACTGAATATTGTGCTTCACTTCTACATCAGTATATCGAAATTCTCACAATTAATGATGTCATTTTGTTTTCTACTGTCTGTTTTCTCTTTTACTTGGTTATTATTTCCAGAGAAAGTGAGAGATGCCTACAATAACTGATATTATCAGTTTTACCTGGGTTTCCATTAGATAGTACAGGAAGAATTTAGAGCAAACCAAAAGACATGGTGGTGGTATGGTGTTGTAATGGTTAGCACTGTCGCCTTGCACCTGAAGGCCCGGGTTCGATTCCTGCTCAATTTCCATCTCTGTGTGCATAGAGTTTTGCATGTTCACCCCGTGCTTGGTGGGTTTCCTCCAGGTCCACCGGTGTCCTCCCACAGGCCAAAGACATGCAGATTAGGCTAATTGGTGTTTCCAAATAGTAGTGTGAATGAGTGTGTGTGTGTGTGTGTGTGTGTGTGTTCTCTGATTGGCACCCTGTCCAGCATGTACACCGCCTCGTGCCCTAAGTCTCCTGGGATAGGCTGCAGGCTCCCCGCAACCCTGAATACAGGATAAAGCGGAATAGATATTGAGTGAGTGAGTGAATGAGTGAAATGGTGTCATGCAGTTCATCCTGGGGCTTAAAATGCAATGCTGCAAACTTATCAACTATGGTTAATTCAAATGCAACCTCCATCTCCACTACCACCACCCCAGGAATTACATTACTGCTTTACAGTACATATCACTGTTGCACCAGACCCCAGTCCATACATCATCCATATCTGTCTTCTCATTAAATCATTTCCTTAATGAACCTTTGCCATTGCTTTAATCTGGTACTATCCAGTACAGGTTCCCTAGCTGACATTTTTAATGCATTGCATGTCTTCTCACTGACAGAGTTACCCTGGTTTTGCACAACATGAAACACTTAAAGTTGCTTCCTCTGGTGATAAATCATTATTCAATGAACCATAATTATGTTTATCAAAGTAGCTGCCTCAACAGTGGTCATACAGTCAAGCTGAGTCAGAGGAACATGTTATGATTGGCCTTGTCAGTGTGCAGAACTAATGGTTACTCCATTTAGCGTTGGACTGAATCCATTTTGTCCCAGAGCTTGCTTGTGTTTCTTCGTTTTGGGCTTTAAACTAAGCACAATAGCTCAGCACATTAAACGCCAATTATAACACGCCTCATATAAGTTTGAAACATTATTCATGGATGCTCTATTCCTGAGTGCCAAGTCTAGCAGCGGGTCAAATCTTCCATGCACACTTCGACTCCAGATTTAAGGTTTTTTTTTTTTTTATGCTGTTTTACTTTGGTCCACAACATGTATTGGTTTTGGATGCCATTTGTTAATGTATCGTTTGATAAATTTATGGATGTCAGTGGATGTTTGCTTAAGCCGTATGGCACATTTAGTGTGGTCATTTCTGAGACATTCCAGATCAACCACTGTAAATGAGAAGAATAAATAATGTGAGTTTAAGAGCACTCTTCACATGCTGAAAAGTCAGTATTTACCTCAAAGCTTCTTTTTTTTTTGCTTAGCTTGCACATACCCAGTCACAGTAGGCGCGTGTTCTTTATTTTTATTTTATTTCTTTTATAAGGGGTAGAGGGGGTGTTTGTTTTTTACTGACTATATTGCTACACTACAAGTATATTGCCCTCAGCATTCTGCCTTTTAAAAATATATGATATTTACCTTAAGCTTGGGATTGGATTGAATGTACGCCAGACATGTGATCTATCTTCCCGTAATTTAACATGGGCGAATGCATGTTCGTATTTTTTATTTATTTATTTTGGATTTTTCTCAGATTTTCTCCCTAATTTAGTCGTGTCCAATTCCTCCCCGTCACTAGGGGGCTCCCATATTAAGGCTACTACTACCACTCAGCCGGGACGGCGAAGACTATCACGTGTTTTCTCCAAACCACGTTATGCCAACCGGCCGCATATTTTTGACCCACTTGCTCACGAACTGTTGGGGGCGGCGTAACACAATCGGAGGACAGCGCTATCCGCTCCTTCCGCTTGCGTGAGCTCACGAACGCCTCTGATTGGCTGTAGAGCCGTGATTAATGTGGAAGCACCAAATACCTCTCATCCCTCCCCTCCGAGAGGGAGCTCGGCCAATTAGCTCTCTCTAGGCCTCCGGCTGCGAGAGGTTACAGCATGATCCGGGGATCGAACTCGCAATCTACGTATGATAGGGCGAGCAATTTACCACTGCGCCACTTGGAGGCGGTGCATGTTCTTTGACAGTTTGTATCTTTCATGTATCTTTGACAGTTTGTAACTCGAATGTTTGTATGTAGGGGACGTACTGTACTTACTTACAAGCAATTTAAAATGATAACCAGGTGTCTTAACCTAATTCTACCAAATTCTAATTACGGATGATTAACAAACACACAAATTGTAATTTATCCCTGTACTGAGAGAATAATAACAGAATAACTATTCCTTACCCGTTCATTTATAATAATTGAAGGACAGTTGTCAGAACAGTCAGTTAAAACTGACTGCCAAGCTAAATGCCATTCAAAACATTCAGACTGAAAGCAGAAGGCCACATACAGTATGTTCGCTGTGGTTCTATTTCTGAATCTCGCTTCTATCTCTGTTACCTTTAGAAACTAGTAGAGACTGTTTATCAGAAATAACATGACGATCCATACGAACACTGCCTTGCCAGACAGTAACACTCCTGAATAGTGCAAATACTATTCTTTATTGAGACTTCAAATCCCTGAAGTCTTAAAAACTCCACTAGTTCTCCAAAGGAGATCACCCAGAACATTTCTGAGAGGAAGGAATGTGTGGTTATGTTCAAACTATGTACAAAAATGCTCTTATTGCCACTGGATTGCACATGGAGACTAAACTAAACTTCAGGGAAAACATGACATGTTGAAAAGTTGAATAAAACTGCATAAGAAAACATGCCACGGTTGTATTTTTGATTGTGGGCTATATAGTTGTGTCATTTGCATGTTCTCGTAAACAATAATCAATTTCTACAAATTCAATTCAAGTGAACGGTTTATACGTGCATCACTCACATAGCAATAAAATGTTTGTGCATTCCTTAGCTCCTTTAGTGGGTTTGGAGACATTGTGCTAAATATGTGGATGATATCTGATGTCTACTCTCAGCTCCTTTGTCTTGCTGACATTCATGAGGACGTTGTTCTCCTGGCACCAGCTGTCTAAACCTTTTATCTCCTCTATCACATCATTATAAAAGATCACGCCAACCACAACAGTGTTATCAACAATATAAACAAAGGTGGTAGAGTAGAGTGAGGACTCCCAGACACAAGTGTACAACGAGTCAACAGGAGGGTCACGACACACTGTAATGCCGAGGGTGAGACATGACTGCTTACTCGTACTGCTTGTGGTGAAGCTGAAGATCCCCTGATACAGAGACAGGCTAAGTCCCAGGTCTTCGACTTGGTGGTGAGATTGGAAGGAATTGTAGTATTAAATATTGTAGTAAACAAACAACATTTTTTCACATGATTTTTTCATCCTTCATTTCTGAAATATGACGGTCATTACTTTATACACTTAATCTATACTGTACATTATAAATCATTTATAAAATGTATACATTGCAATGTAAAACAGGACCTCAACAGACATATCTCTCCACAATTGGCCTGAAAAATTCAAATTCCAGTGCAGCCTTTGTACCCATTAAACTCAGGAGCCCATGACCAGCTTCCACACTGCCATGAGTTCATTTCCCCTATGAGTTCATTTCCTTCCACAGAACACTTGAGTGCCTTCTCCTCTTGACGGACCGACGATCGGGGGTCAGCGGTTAGTTCAGGGGTCAGTACTCATTGTGCTAAATGATTTCTTTGATGCAGTTAAAGAGCTAGAACGTACTTATGTTTGTATTTTATTGCTTAGCAATTGCATTAACTTGTTCAAAAAAAAAATCTATATATATATCTATATATATATTCGTATGGGTCTAATAATAATAATGTTCATAAATGGTATATGCATTCTGATATTTATTTTTTTCAATAAATTCTGCCCAGAAATTACTTTTCGGTTTGTTATTTCAATGAATAAATTTAATGAAAATAAACATGGCTCACGTCCCGTTTATACTTTGAAGCAAAATAAAGTATGACTTCAAATAATGTCAGGCAGCTTCCTCAGAGAGCAATGTTGCTCTATTCTTACTGTGTGGCCCCTTTTTTAAGATTGCTCCAGACGTACTGACGTCATTTCAACAAAGAAATCATTGTGTTCACGCCATATTTATGATATACAACACCACCATTTTATTATTAGGCGCCTGGAGGATTGTGACTCAATGTTTGCTGTTGTGGAAAGACTCACGTCAATACTCACAAGACCTGCGCTTCCCAAAAACAGCTTAGGCTATGGGTTGAACTGCTGCTGTAATGGTAATTAATTACCCTGTGCTCATCCATGGATCCCAGTTCATACTGACCAGACCAGCCATTTAACACTAAACACTTTACACTTCTAAACCTTTATACTCTAATGGTTTATTAACTCAATTTCCGGTGTCACTTCCAGTGTCAAGGAACTGTTTCTATAATCCCTGTCACCTGCACCTCTGGCTTGCTCAGTATACATCTGGATCATAGTTGATCTGAGAACATTTCGATCGTTAAAATAACTTTTTATGAAACAAAAATGAATTGAAATTGAATAATTTAAATCTGATTGACAGGTGTATACTCAGATTGTACTTTAGTCCAAATACGCATATGGTTCATGTTTTGAAAAGTGATGCAGTGGGATTCAGATTTTTCTCCACATCAGCTCAGGTCCAGATCTGCCTCTGGGAAATTTAGTCTACACACTGCTGAGCCTCGCAATACAGCTGCGTAGTTTTTAAATCCCTCAATGTGATTTCAGACTCTTTTTTTTTTTTTTTTGACAGCGCAGACAGGGCTTTCAGCAATCTTTTCATCATATAAAAAGATAGAAACCTAAGGTTCATCCAGCACCAACACAGGAGTTGATCAAAGGTTTACCCAAATACGGAAGTTTTAATATAAGGCACTTGTTACACAAGGACTGAAGGAATCATGGAGCACTGTAAATGATGAATAGATGTCTGATAAAACACGCTGAGGGATATATGGAGTATTTGAAGATATAATAGACTTTCCCCTATTCACATCTGTCAACAGAAGTTTTGGAGGCACTTTTACCTCCCAGATATATTTGGATCTGTAGGACCTTCTTATAGCTGGAGGAACAACTCATGTGGTATGTCTCAGGTCTGTTTTTTTTTTTTTCTCCTATGAAAATCTTTTCTTCCTGGCTGACTTATGACCAGAGCTCCTTCTGTTCACCAACTTCATATTTATTACGTAATACGACGGCTTAAATTCCACCTACAGGCAGGATCCATCTGGTAAAATAGCATTATGCATTTTTTTTTGTTGTAAAAAAAAAGGTTGCAAAACGTCTTATTAATGCGGTTTGATACATATTCAAAGTAGCTGCTTTTATCTTCTGCGATGCCAAAGGAGATACACAGAGCTAAACAATAATCATTTGTGTGATTCATATCTAAATGTAACACTACAGTATGTATGTTGTTATTGGAAAAATGTATAGGCACACACTGAAGACATGAGGACCGGCTGTTTAAAAAGAAATCTGTTCCAGGAAAACCAAATGGAGGCCTATTTTAGCACCACGCTCTACATAAAGAAATCATGTTCACTATAGGTCTGTAGGGGGTTTTGTTCTTTCAACATTGACTAGAGAAACATTACCCTAGGTTTACATCACCATATATGTCACACAGCAAACCAAGATTAAGACATCAACAGCAAAGACACTTCCAGGGAAAAATCAAGCCCTCTCAGTGGTTATGACATTGAACTACTGATCAGGAGGTCAGAGGTCAAACTCAGCACCACCAAGCTGCCACCCTCCTGGATAAGGGCATCTGCCAAATGGCTTCTCTATTATATCTAAAGCAATAACATATATTGTAATTACATAATTGAAACAGGTTTTCTGTTAGAAAATTTATTTTACCTATCCCCTTACATGGTGTTATACAATATAATGATATACTGTGTCAGTTATAATAATAATAATAATAATAATAATAATAATAATTATTATTATTATTATTATTATTATTATTATTATTATTATTATTATTATTATTGTACATATAATTTGTATATTATACAGATAACACCCAACTTTCTTTAGCATTTCAACCAGAGAAAGAATTTCTGTGATTTTATTATTATTATTTTTATTATTATTATTATTATTATTATTATGGTACGCTAAGCCAAATTGTGAATGTGTTAGTAGCCATTTGATAGACATTAGCTCAATTTTAAGTCTCATAAAACTTTATTATGTTTAAGTGCATATAAAAGGAGCATTTTGTGTACAACACATTCACAATTTTTTTAACATGTAAAAAAGAATGCTATGTACTGCATATAATGTACTGTATATCTACACATTAAAAATTATTTATTTGTATAACCCTCTTTTAAAAAAAAAAAGTCTTCAAATATATGCTATATTTGCATCTGCAGACATCTGGCCAGCAGACAATGCCACCTCTTTTTGAACACCAGGGATGTGTTCTACAGTAGGCCCAGACAAACACAGATGTTCAGTGAATTTTTACCATCTGGGGACCAATGGGACCATGAGAGCAGGCCTACAGTAAGCTAAACTCCAGGAAGTTATTGAAACATAGCCAAATGCTCAAAAGGTTAAACTCAACCTTAAAACATTGTCACGTCAAGGTTGTCTGGCCTGTGTCATTTTTTTTTTGTAATTTATGCTAACACATATTATTTTGTAACCATTAAATAATTTAATACCTGCTATGATACAGGAGAGGTGTAATTACAAGAGTAAGGAATCCAACTCCAGGCTCTTCGTCAAGTTCTAGAAGTTTAGGGGTTAATTAAAGCCACCCACTTCACATACACTGCATGGCTATAAAAAAAATAAATAAAAAGAAATTGTGGCCACACTTTAATATTTCATTGAGTCACCTGTAGCTTTGATTACAGCACAAGATGTGATGGCTGGTTCATGTGTGAAAATGATTCCTCATGCTGCCAAGACCACTCTTTTACAAATTTGAATCCTGGAATATGTCTGTGCCATGAGGGGGAAAAAACTCCAAAGATGTGATACCCTGGTCATTCAGGACATTCAGCTCATCAGCTGACCTTATTTTATTGCCATATAACGGTGCTGAGCCTAGACCTGACCAACTGAAGCAACCCCAGGAGGATTGTATGCCAGCACTATGCTTGATGCGTGCATCATTTCCTGCTTATCCTGACACACCAATCCCTGAGGAGTGGGTCAATCTGGACTCATCAGACCCCATGAGATTACCACTTTATTGCTCTCTAACAAATTTAAGCCTTTGTTTCATATTAGTCTCACTGAAAAGTGTTTTCTTACGGCCACACAGTGGTTTAGTCCCAAACCTGTGAGTTCTCATCACATTTTGTGTATGGGAATGCTGTTACTTTCACTATTAAACATATAGTAGCTATGTTTTTTCTTCTGTTGGTTTTTACCATGCAACTTCACAAAGTGATCTCCATTCATGATTTTTTTTACAACCACATACTGTATCTTCCACAAAGTTGACGGTTCGACACTATCCTTACAGGTTTTCATGATGTCTTTAAGGGTTCAGTGTTTTTTTTGCTTGATGCAGTACAATAATTTGGTCCATCTGAAATGATGACTTTGAATGACAAACCGGATTATTTATTATCAGTGTGTCAGCATTTTATTGTGAAGTCCTTCTAATTTAAATAGTTCACAAACAGAAAGTAATACAAAGAATTTGTGCATAATTTGTGGTATTATTATAAAAAATGGAATACCATGGGACAGATACGTAAGAATGGCCCCTTTTATATTACCTAACAATATAAACAGGACTAAATTGAGTGTTATGCTGGAGTATTTTAATATACACCACTAGACTTACAAGTATGGGGGAAAAAGATGAAGTAATGTCAATTTTTTTTTCTCTCCAGTATTGGCAGCCAGTATGAGAACCAGATGAACAGGAGATGCTGTTCATCTAACCAGAATCTTCATTAGCTGTCCAACAGCCTTCACTGGGTGTTTGAAATGGATTGCAACTTAGTGTGCACGGCTAAATACTTTGGAAAACATTAGTATCTCGGTAGTAGAGGTACTATTGAAGAAAGTAATGGAGCACTGGCAGGGTTCAGGGAGAGGAAATAGGAAACAGCTGTGGCAATAATCTCAGGGAGGACATGTTTGCATGACTGGCACTTGGGAGCCAAGCCTTAAGAGAAGTCTGGCGAATGTGGATTGGACTCCTAGAGGTGAGTTCAGTTTAATATGGTTACAGTATACTGAAAAGCAATATTGTGCTCAAAACAGAAATCTGTGAATATGTCGTTTTACTGGAACTGTATTTCTTTTATTGTTCATTGAGCAAGAGTTAATATCAATGAGTTGGAATATAATTTGGCATGTAACCAAATATGAATTATTAGGATTAAACAGATAATGTGTCCTAAATAGATACACAGATATAAATATGTACATTAATAAGTATAAATACAGTATGTATAAAGATTGCCAGATATCCAGAAATCACCTGAAAGCATGTAGTCATGCTTAAACAAGACAGGAAAAAATGCCACATGTTCTTACTTTCATTGTCCGTGCAGTCAGTTATGAAGCTCATGGGACAAACGAAGAACACATTCATTAACATGAACCTGTCAGGGTCTCTGTGATTTAAATAGAACTAGGCCACACCCACTTTGGGTTTGTCTAAATACATAAAAGTCAGGGTCTGAACTGGATGAATAAACGTACAGGTGGAAAAATCATATGCACTGGTGGCAGGGGCTTGAGGTTGGTTTAAAGGTTTAAATAGACACGCTATCCGCAAACATTGGTTCTGGTGAACAGTGTACTGTACACTTCATTGTGTATATTGTGAAGACTGGAATAAAAGGAGTAGACAATGGCAATAATAGATTTTTTTTCAGATACTACAAAGAAATGTACTGTATGTATGGGCAAAACAGTGTTTTTGTTCTTGATGGGAAAATGAGAAAATAACCAGATTTTCAGTGCCCAAACTTCTGTGGGTTCCTGGTTTGTTCCTGGTTATTTGTGCAACTTTATGGGACAGGCTGAAAAATGCCTAAAGATACAATTTAAAAATTGGTTGTTGATGTAACTAGTTCAGAAGCAACCTCATTTCCCTTCTGGTCTGTTCTAACCACTCAGCATTCAGCATTACATGCATACTAATCACTGGCCTGATCATCTGTCATCATCTGCACCAGTTTCTCACTGGTTCATGGCTTAAGCTGGATGTTTTTTATGCCTAAATGAGTCACTACATGATATGGCCCATCAAATAAAAAACATTCCTCTGAAATTGGTCAGGTACAGGCCCTGGACTGAAAATAAGAGCAAAAATAATCTTTCAGGAAGCTTGGGGAACTAGTCCTCAAGACTACATTAAAAATACAAAAAAGTCTGGTGAGCTTATATATATTAACTATGTATATGTTATACATTAATTACACACAGACTCATCTATTTCAAGTGTTTATTTCTTTTTACTTTGATGATTATGGCGTACAGCTAATGAAATTAGGAAATTTTAATATTCCTTAAGACTAATTAAAAAATATTTTTAGCATGTTAAACTACTACTTAGACTACTGAAAAGTATGACCATGTACAGCACTCAATACTTAATACTTAATACATAATAATAATAATTATTATTATTATTATTATTATTATTATTATTATTATTATTATTATTATTGTTATTATTATTATTATTATTATTATTATTATTATTATTATTATTGATATTGATATTGATATTATTATTACAGGGTGCTATATTTTTTTTAAGAAGCACCTGTATGTATGTATGTATGTATATATAAAAACACACAGACACACACACACACACTGTGTTATTGCATTATATCGATAGTAAGATCTCTTTAGACTTGGATGTAAAATATAAAGTTTTTCATGTATAAACATCAAAGCATTCGTGTACATTTTTTATACTGTACGTCTGTACCTAACGGAGCCTTTAAGTACAGAAACGTGTAGGATTCAGGTCTGGACCACCATGGCTCAATGAAAGTAGGTGAAGCACACTCTCTTGCTGTCATACTCGCCTCATTATTCATCCTAATGGCCTGAGCTGATATATCCCATTCATTTCACAATTGTGAGCTATTTCTGGAGCTTAACTCCCAGGATATCCTGTGCAAAGCTTCCCATGAGAGTTAAACCCCCTTTCACAGGAAGGAATGGCAGATATATACTCACCACGCCACATGAATTTTAACTTTCATGAAACTCTTAATGGCATTCTTTGAAGTCTGGTTTGCAGAGAAGAAATGGGAAACTAGTTGCGAGAGGGTCTGTCTTTTTTGCCCTGTAAAACGGCTCCGTGGTGGTTTGCCCTAAAAGCAGCTGTACGCCTACCATGGAACTGAGCTGAGCCCTAACTCTCTCACTACTTCACCATGTTAAGAATGAAAGAAGAGAAAGCAATGGCTAAGCATAAAGATGAAGAAAATCTGGCCACTTCCTGCAGAGCAAAAGCAGAAACAATAATCGTCTTGGAATTTTTATCTCATACAGTCTACAATGTGTCGGGGGGAAAGAAGTAATAGTAATATCAAAGTCCGATAGCCCTGTTTTCATAAGGTTTAATCGAGTTCTGCTTTTCTCGGAGCTAAGGGAGAATTAGGCAGATTAAAACATGTATTGGACTCAGACACCATTACCTGTTTTTCAGCCTTTGCTTCCTTTCACATTGTGTGCTGAACTTTACATGGTTGAATCACAATGAAAACAGTTCAGCTGCAAAAAAAAAAAAAAAAATTAATCTGCCTTTCATATAGATAATTTGATCCAGCTGTGTCAATTAAAGTGGAAAAGGAAAAGAGGAAGTTCCATCCACGTTTATGGCCCTTCTCGAACCCCAGAACATGCGGGCTACATCATTGATCTCATATGGCACACTGACCGTAAAGCCGCTGAACACTGCACATGCAGTCGTAACTGTTTAGTGCTGACATTGCGCAGTGCACACGAGACTCAGATATTACCTCCAAACATAAAGCAGTGTAAAGCAATGTAAGGCGAAATACCCCATTGGTATTGTATTGGTACTATATTACTGTATAATTGTCGTTCTATTGTATATTAAAATCTATTTACAACGATGTAAGCATTGTGAAATCAATTTTTATTGATGAGGTTTCATTCTTGTAAATTCACTTTTCAAAACAAAGTTTTGCTGACGCCTTGTTTGGTTGTACATTCATTTGTTGACTCATCTTCAGTAACCACATGCTCTGTGTGACTAATGAAAGTTAAGTCCCTATTATTCAATAGCCAGTACTTTGAGGAGTAATCGTGTGGCTCAGATAGGTCGTAGTTAACACAGCTGTTCTTAGCAAGCTTCTGCTGAATCTGCTGTGAGAACGGACCTCACCTTCAACATAGACCTCAAACTGTTGAGGTATCTGTGCATGCATCACATTAACAAGAGATGTGCATGGATCTTCTTGTGATTCCAGCAACACTGAAAAGCATATTAGTCAGCTTCAAGACATTTCTAGCACACGGTGTATACACCTGGTGACACAAAAAGGTGCTCACGTGTCTAGCGGGGGCACCGTTGAGACCAAACATCTGGGTGCAAAGACCGGAAGAAACTGTCTGATCTGTTCCTGACCTCATACTGCGGTCCTCCACTCCGCCCATGTGCATCATAGAAGTTAAAATGCACTGGGACGATGCCAAGGATGAGGCCCATGAGTGCAAGAGGATGCCACAGATTGCTGAACAATATAAATGGAGAACCACCATCCATCCTGTAGACGAACTGTAAAGGATTTGTAGCCATGTTAACAACTAGGTTTCTGAAAGAGCAGTGAGTATGAGGCCAGGCTCATTGGCAAAAAAATCAAAGGCCTCTCTAAAGCCTCTAAAGCCACTGAGAAGAGCAGCTGGTGGCTCGGGATGAAGAGGAAGAACCCTTCCTTGGCCAGACCTATCAAAAAGAGTAAATTTGTGATTCAAGGTTTGAATGGCTAACCCTCTGGATATGTAGTGGGTTCATCAGTAAAACACGGAAGAAGGAGAGCGTTTAATTGATAACCCTGGAAATGCCACTACCATTTGCGGCGGCCTTTTTTATGTCATTACTGCAGATACTTATTTGTTACCATGGTAACCTAAAAACATGCATAAATTGCCAAACATGGGATTAACCATTTGTAGACAAATCCATATAAGCATGAGTTGTTGTTGTTGTTGTTTTTATCTGCTTTATTAAGCAAATACTGTACTGTATCTCATATCATATCATATACTATGGTATATTTCTGTGCTTTATAAATAAACAGGCAGCTTTAAGAAGTCGCTTTCTCGTTTCCCCAGCATTCCACTAGTCAGCACAAATATATTGTGTGCTTTATTCTGCACTGCTTTTATCTTATACAGAATAACATGTTGTCTAAGTTAAGCTTTTGAAACCATGAACTATACCTTTATAGTAAGCATCAGTCCAAACCAGTTAATCTCATTCCTGTTAACTATATTATGAATTATTCAAACTGTATATGAGGAGTACATTTCAGGAGAAGGCCTACAAAGAACCAACATCAAGAATACTAAACTGGCTCCAGAACTGGCTCATATGACCTGAGGCTATTCATTAATTTAGTGCTTCCAAATGTTTCTGCTACAAATATGCCACAGACTTGAAAAACTCAATGCAGTTTGAAAGAAAATGTGCCAGTGTTGTATATTTATTAAAGAACGTTATACGTCGTTCTCTGCTTTTTCACATCACATGTTGTAAATCTGCAATGGGACTGTATTAGAAGCAGATTTCGGAGCTACACAGTAGGCCATGTGGAAAAGACATGCCACGTATCCACATCTCAGATTTATCACGCCTAAGCTATCTGTCAGCTACCTTGTCATGGAAACAGTGTGTTTTGATCGTGTCCGATCCCCATGCAAAGTTGCTATTTGACAAATTTACATATGCTTTAATTTTGAAGAAGTTCTTTGAACTTCTAATCTGAAACAGTGTCTGGTGCCAGCTATTTCTATCGTAGCAGTAACACACTCATTTAGTGGGAAGCTCAGCTATGCACAAACATCTCATCTTATGGTTTCTCTGCGCGAGATACAGACGCCACGTTAACCCAGAACATGTGGGCTGGGTTTGCTTTTATTTTACATCAAACAGTAAGGTTTAAAGTCTGTGTTTAGTGTAAAACAAACAAACAAACAAACAAGTAGTAATAATAAAAATAATAATTATTATTATAAAAAAATATTATAATATACAGTATATAATAATGATGATGATAAGATGATATTATGGTTATTATTATTAACAACATTAGTATTATTATTAATAATAATAATAATAATACTAATATTAATAATAATAATAGTAATAATAATAATAATAATTGATCAGATCCAAAATACCTTGAATGAAGGCCAAACGTTCCACCATAGAGAAACTCTAGGAATTTAGTATAAATGCAGGTAATGTAAACATTTTCCACAGCCATAACCTTTTCATCATGTTTTGTGACCCATAAATCTGTACGCATTATAAATACACATGTTTATAGCTGGTGGAGATAATAATTTGGAAACATATGAAAACATATTTCACAAAACCATAAAAATGTATGGCATTTAAGAAGCACGTTTACACCTTCTACAATATATTTACAGTATGTATTATTCATATTTATACTATTCATGTTCATATTATTCTTTATTCCATTTTGTGCACTATAGGAACGGAAATGAATGTCCTGTTCTCTTGTCTCTGTCAGGTTGATTTTGTGTTAGGATACTGATTCAGGACACAGTTGAAATAATCAATGTACCGGCTCTGTGGACTATTCCTGGATGATTTATTTTATGTACTGTACGTCAACTCAAAACAACAGCTACTAATAAATAACCTACTAATAAATATTATGAAATCCTTTATTTTTTATTTCACATTATCATGGGGTGACTGCACCTGTCACCGCATAAAATTAATAAGATATTTTTATTTAAATGGATAAAACGCTGGTGCGGTTTACCTGAAGACCTTACTTATGCCTTAATGTACACATGATATTTCACAGATAAGATGTTTTTCAAAGACTGTGCATGAAAATGTGGTAGATAAAACAGATAGAATGGTTGGACAAACCAGTTACAAGAAAAATACACCATGGTTATAGTGACCACCATTCTGCTGCATATACAGTACAAGTAAATGACCTCATGGCCCTATAACATGCCACATTATAAAGAGCTTGTTTTGGAAGGAAAAAAATCAATATCCTGTTTCCGTGAGTTAAGGAGATTCGATGTAACTCATCTGATGGATGGAAATGCTACTGCAGAGTTGATATAAAGAGAGTGTGTGTGCTCTAATAATTCTGTATATTTAAATATTTTCTCGTCACTGGAGTTATTGAAAATCCATGAAGTCAAATGAGATGCATAGGTCTTTGATAATAGTGTATGAAGAGTATTATATGTATAACGTATTTATTGTGTTTTAAAACAGTAAACGGCTAAAATTACAAAGGTATTTTAGGTAAAGCTGTTGGCTTTGAATTGAGAATACATGTTTACTTTTGAGTCTTTTAAACTTCTATTGTCACCACTGCGGACCATCCGGTCCACACACACAAGTAATAGTGTGCTTGTGCCCTTCCAGGATGTACCCTACCTTGTGCCCTAAGCTCCTTGGGATAAGCTGCAGCCATCCTGTAACACTACAGAACATAAGTGACACTACACAAAAATTATTTCCTTATAGAAAATTACAGTATTCATTTTTGTTATAGTATTAACAACCTCTTTCTAACACAGGACAATTTCTATAATAACCGCTCACACGGGAATGTATCATGGATGTTTGACTTAAATTTATTAAAAATGTGTTTTCATTGATGTGGCATAGTGGAAGTGTTTATCATTTTAGAATCTTCAGGCTTTTGCGGTTCTTCAGTAAAACGACAAGCTGCGTTCTGCTATTAACTTCAGAGCTTGGGGATAACAATACTTGTGAGGGAACAACTGTTGATAGCTGTTATAATGACTAATGCCTTGGAAAAGAATCATCTTTAACAGAAAACAGAAATTACACCACAACACTTGATTATTTTCCTATAAAAGAAAGGCATATTGTGATTTATTGTCTACAAATGTTCTGTACATAGAATCTTAAGCTTTTTTTTTTTTCTTTTTTTTTTTAAACCTTGGGTGTTTGCATCTTGCCATTGTCGAGTGGAAAGTGTTCCACACTGACTATTTCAAGAATGTTAAGTGCACCCTTTTTAGTACCAGAATGACCTTATGATTAGTGTCATGAAAAGAGAAAGATAAATGGCCCAAAACGTTTCCCACTTTTTAGCCCATACTGAATATTGAATAATATTGAATAATGAGTTCTTTCATTACATTTATCTCATCATCCGTGGCTTACCCTGGGCAAAATGACTCCAGAGTGCTGAAATGCGTCGTGATAAAATGATGGGAAGTAATTAGAAGACAGAGCTTTAAGAGTGTGTATGACACCTTAGTTACATACAGTATGCTCATTAGTAAACATCTCGGCACTAGTCGGTGACTAAAAAAAATCTCCAGTCACATTTTAATTTAGCTAAAACAATGAAATACACTCTAAACACTATGAATCTAATCTTATTGTATTGAGCTCACTGGATTTCATGTTTGCATTCATTACAACAAACTGGAGCAATCCATTTAGTTCATTTTTTTTTGTTCTTTTTTTATGAATGCATAATTTATCTATTTATATCTACTGTATATTACACTTATCATATAATTTTGTCATCTGATTGTATATGTTTTGGATAGTTGTAATGAATGTATTTTCTATTAGATTCATTGTGTCCTTTTAACTAATTATACTAACTGTAGGATGCTGGTCATCAATGATCAAAAATTATGTAGTTCATATTATGGTCTGTAAGATCTCTTTCTTCAAGCATCAATAATGGGCTAGGAAACTGAAAATGTTTTGCAATTTTGTAACTTCAGTTCCTATGAAATTTAGCTTTGCTCCGATATTTTGGATGTTATTTTAGAGTTTTCGAGTCACACTGTGCCCAGCTGCTCAGAGCCAGGGAGAGTTTCTGTCAAGAGAAAGATGCACAGCAGGACCATTTAATATGACTATAATTAAAGTTGCTTGCAACATCTCATTGTGACTTTCTCATCTGGTTTGAACAGCAGCATCTATCTGAATCATTAAATCCCTGCAGCTATGGAATCACCATACTGGGAAAATCTTTGGAAAGTAACATAAAACAGCCGCTGGTACAAAAAAAAGGCTTATATTGTAACTATTATGGTGGTTTCTGCAGCTTGGCTGTTATAAATGTTAGTCTCTAGCTGAACTTTGTAAAAAATTTACAATGATTTAATGATACATACTATAATATTAATGATTCAGTCATACATAGTATTATGCAAACTACTGTAATGTGTGAGGAGTTTAAAGTATGATTTACACATTTCTCATTTAGAACACCAGGAACCTGTTACATACTGTATACAGTTGGTCTAAAACCATTATAGTAAAAGAACATCCCATAATCTACTCTTTGGTTTATCCAGTCCGTATTTAGACTACTTTTATTTATTTATTTTTAAAGTATATATATATACTTTTGGTTTGTCGTCTTGTGGCTTTAAAATAAATTTCTTTTTTTTTCACATGTCCCTTTGTAAGCTCAACTCTGTCCTCTTACAACAGAATGAAGAATCCCCCAGTGGCAGGCTTACTTGCACCAGATGTTCGTTCTCTTCACGACTAGATGCTTGCATTCTCTCCCACAGAGAAGCCCTGAAAAAAACAAAAACAAATGAAGAAATAATTTTAAGTGAAGTCAAGGCTATAAATCAGAGATCTAGTTTAACAGGTGTTTAAATAAAATATCATATGAGACATGAGCAAGTAAAAAAAGAATGAGTTACATTTTATTGTAATGTATTTCCCCAGGAGAAGTAAATAAAAAAATCAATCTGTCTTTATTGTCCAAAAACATTATCTAATTCAACATAAAAGATGATACAGTAAATTATTTTTTTCTGTATTTTTTTTTGAAACATTTAAAAACATTAAATGGCAATCTCACTTGCATTTCCCTCCAATGACATTTCATCAGGTATTATTCATAGTCAATTCACTGCATTCATTTCCAGAGTCAAAGTTACTAGTAATAAACACGGTGAGAAAGGTGAACAGAAATTGCTAAATTTAGACCTGAGATTGTAATTGCAGACTTTGGAGCTGAAATGAAAGTAAAATGCGTGAATAACATAAACCTGCCCATGCAGATGGGCAGTTACCTATAGTCTCTCCAGTCACTGTAGTGTTTCTCAGCTGGGCCTCATTTTCATGCTTTGTGCTGCTGTACCTCAAGTTCATAGTCAATAAAAACTGATTTTCAGGGTCAAGTGCTATTTCATGGGGGAAAAAATAATGATAGTAATTAATAATGTTAATTACAACAATAATTATTCAAGTATTCAAACTATATTGAAAATATGCATATAAGACATTTAGACTATTGATGTTTATTAAAATGCTTGTCATCATATTAACTGTTGTAAATGACTGTCATTTATATACTTTATTATTTAATAAATAAATAATAATAAATGTATATAGATTTATTATATAATATTCATATACTGCATTAACATTTTCTGTATTTCTATTTATTGTATTGCATTACATTTGACAGCAGAAAAAAAAACACAAACACACACACACATCGACTCAGTATATAAAGAGCTTGCCTGCTGTAGCATTTCTCTCTGCAAACTCTAAATATGGTTCACTATAAATGAATTAAATGAGCACCAACAAGCATCAATCAGAATCTCATACTCATAGCATTCAAAGGTTAGGGTTTTCTTTGAAGTTATTTTATAGCAATTACTTACATTTACTTTCATCTATAATTAATCACGTCTATAAACACAGCACAAAATGTCTTTTTATACCAAGAAATTTAATTCTGATAGCCAAGATAACAGACCTAATCAGTACTCCTTTGTCATAATGGATATAATATTCTGTCTAGACATCAAAAATCTCTGATCTTTCTGAAAGGCACTACAGGCATGCGAAGGTTTCGTTTTGTTTTGTGGAGAAGTTGAGAGAGTTGTTGAGACTGAAGTAAAATCACAGCCAGTGTGTGATGAAGTGAAGACTGGAGTAGATGGAGCGAGGCCTCATATCACATCTCACCTTCTGAGTTCTCACCACTTAACTCGGTTTAGAGAACCTCCTGCCTCGTGAATGTCGAGTGAAGGACAGGTGCCGCCCTCACATCTACAGTACACATCTTGCAGATGTGCTGCTTGTTTGTGACCTGATGATGGCTTTTATAAGGAAATACCGTAGATCCCATTGGAAATGTAAACCCTTTTAAGAAAGCCAGGTTTAGGTATATTTCAGCATGTAGATAATACTCAACTGAAGGAAAGCAGGTAGCATTAAAGCACTAAAAAGCTGTTAAGGTTACTCACTTGTCAAAATATTTAATATTTTCTCAGATCTTAGCACATTGTTAGTGTCAGTGAAATGGTATTTGGTGTGTATAAAATTACTCAGGATATCATTTGTTTAATCTTGAACCTTCCAAGATCAAAATCACACACAGACACACACACACACACACACACACACACACACACACACACACACAAAAAAAAAAAATGCAATGTACAGTGATAAAGTAGCAAAAAGTGGGATGACCTGTGGATGACTGCAGAGTATAATCTGCTTGTGATTATTTTAATAATTGTAATGTTCCGCCCAAGGCCATAACATGACTATTAAATAGCAAGTCTACATTCTGCTATTTTCTTCATTTTGTCCTTCTTCAAAAGAGTCACCAGATGATGATTATGGGTTGCCTATGAAATGTTCATGACATACAGTACATGCTGGATGACAGGATATTTATTACAAGGTTCAACTCTCATCAGTCCAGGACATACGGATATGCAGGAGAATAATGCTCGATGACTCATTTTTGAAGCGTAAATGATTCACTTTGAGTCAGTTGATTTTAACAGAGTAAGAAAAACAACTCGCGTACTTAAAATCTTGGAAATTTCTTTTTTCTTTTTTTTTCTTCCCCTTTTTTTTTGTTTGTTTTAGCTACAACACAATTAGCCTGGGAACAGTCAGACCTGGGATCAGTCATCCATGTTTCCATTAACACTGCAGACCTTACAATAAACTCATGAAATGCTCTGGAGTCTGCTTTTTTACAGATGATGAAAGTCTGATTTAGCGAGGAAGGGAGTGGCAATGGTTGATAGCAAATTAAGCTGGCATCTTCCTATAGCTTGGAGTTATTTCCCTTTTTAAGAAAATGCATACTATATGCTATAATAAAAAAAACATAATTATTCTCATACTCACTTTATTCCTATAGCATCTATTGTATGCATCAGTTCCGCTAATATGAAACATCTGCAGGTCTGTTAGATGGTTCCATCATTTATAAGATACAGTGAGTCTGTCTGAGATCAATTTTCACCACTGAAGAAAATTCTAGGAGGACCACTTTTGCTCTGTAATCTGCAATTATAAGTCTTTAATCCTCAAATATGTGTTGTTCACCACACTGGTGATATGCAGGGCAGCAGAACTCCAGTGATCTCTGCTGCGGTGAATGCTCTTGTTTTTACTCTCCACAGAAGGCTTCCATTATATCATAATCTATAGCACTATCATCTCCAGACAGCTGTGCTGACAATGGAAAAAAGCTTTTAACTGGTTTGGAGAATGTGTAAATGTCACCCCTATAAAGTTGTGGCACTAATAGCTTCAGTGACACAGTACTCCAAAAGTAGTTCTTTTTTTTTTTTTTTTTTCAAGGTTTAGGTTAAAGCAGTAGACAAAATACTGTAGCACATGTTTTTATACGGTGTTATTTTGTTTATGTAATTCATAATGTTTAGGGTTATGTGGTAAATGAATTAAGAAGTAAGGAAATAAAAGATAATGCATGAGTATGCTGTTATATAATGAACATCACTGAGGTAGTACGATGCAGTTATAATTGACAAAAAAAAAAGTATTGCGTAATTTTTTAAATAAAATAAGTTTCTTATTTTTAATAAAATGACATTTCTTATATACTGTAATACGTTGATCTATTTATTTATACAGTAGCTGTAGTTAAGGTTGTGGACAGTTAATTCATATTATCACTGATATAGCTATAGACTGTTGTTTTTCTTCCTCTTGAGGTTAATAAGACACAAAAAAAAGCACAGCTTCTTATGTTATTGATCAAAATAGATCCTGAAGACCTTTTTGTAAAACAATGTATGTACAGTATACTTATAAAACACTGTATACTCTGTCTTGCTTGTTGGTACAATTATAATATCATATACTCTCAAGCATTAAAACATCAAAATGAATAGTTGCAACCATAAATATTTAACTTTAAAAAATAAATAAATGGGGCCTCAAAGTGGCGCGGTGGTAAAAGCGCTCGCCCTATCATCCGGAGATCGCCAGTTCGAATCCGGGGTGATGCTGTAACCTCTCGCAGCCGGAGGTCTAGAGAGAGCTGATTGGCCGAGCTCTCTCAGAGGAGGTACTTAGTGCTCCCACATTAATCACGGCTCTACAGCCAATCAGGGGCGTCCGTCAACGGATAGCGCTGTCGCCTGAGTGTGTTACGCCACCCCCAACGGTGTGTGAGCGAGCAGTTCGAAAAGACGCGGTCTTCCCAGCTGAGTGATAGTAGTAGCCTTAATGTGGGAGCCCCCTAGTGACGGGGAGGAATTGGACACGATTAAATTAGGGAGAAAATCGGGGCAGAGGGGGGACGATGTTTTAGATTGAGGAATGTCTAGACCTCAACTAATAAGTTCAACAAAGAATTAGCAAAGTACCATTTTAAAGGTTGTACTGCTTGTTAGAATCCAGAAGAAAATAAAATTCCATGGTCCTGCAGTATGATTGAGGTGCCAATTGATTGGCTAATGTAAGTCTGAGAAGTGAATTATCACCTGGGCATGTAAGATTAAAAATCCCTTTTACTTACAGTGTAAACTGCAAAACAATAATATATCTGTGTGTGTGTGTGTGTGTGTGTGTGTGTGTGTGTGTGTGTGTGTGTGTACTGCCTTTTTAATTAGCCAAACAAAATCATACACTTGTCTCATGAGAAAAATGTTTATAATCAAACAAAATTTGAAGGAATAAAGTCGTTAAAAACAAGTGTGTCTTGTCAATCGACTTGTGTTATATGAATTGTCATGAGCGTTGAGACCTTGTTGGCTCGAGTACAGGACAGTTTTTCGCATATAGTATTCGTCAAACGATATTACAGTTCCCATTCACAAGCTCCACTGAAAGCTTCAGTGTTGCAGTGAAGTATATGGGGCACGAAAAGGATGAATGCAGGTTTTTAAGCTAAGATCAATCAGCCAAGCTGCAGCTCGGTCCAAAGTTCCCATCCAATGCTTGCTTTTTCCTCTTTGAGGTACGAAGGATTTGGCAGAAGAGGTTTCTGGCAGGAGCTTCCTAGTTTCTGGCTAAGACCCCAGTACTGGTGTTCTGCTCTCTGCCCTAGTCGCCGTTGGGTGGGCAGCACTGCACAATGTGGCTAACATGATTTATTTCCCTTCTTTCCTACTGAGTCAGCAGGGCAGACCACAGTGTGACCTATATCAGCTATAAACCTAAATTAATGGTAAACTGTTGATGCAAATATAAGCAGACCGAGAGTGAATGAGTCCCCTCATCTTGACTCCCAACACAAATAATTTGTGTTGGGAAACAGATTGCTGGCCTGAGTAGAACAGTCGAACATCAGACAGTAGTGTGTCTTGTACTGTAGAAGGCAGAAATATGATCATCTACAGTATAGTCACTCATCTGTTCAAATGTACTTATGCAACCAAAATATTAAGTTTCCATAGCAAGCATTTTTCTACCACTCTGTTCCTTTTTATGTAATTCTTAATTGACTGTTTTTCCGCAAAGTAAAACATTAGAATTTGCACAACCACAGGACCATAGGACGTTTAAAGTGGATAAAAATAGTTCACGTCCATGCCCTTACCATAGACATAATCATTCTCGGTAAGCCTGAACATTGCACGGCTGTTTTGAGCTAGAACCAAAATCAAGGTTTGGCCAGCTTCCGTAAGTCCAGCTCAGAGACTGTGGTCCACAACAAGACCCACTTCCATACGGGAAAGTCAGTGACTCACCCAGCGAGGAGCATTTTCCAAACTATTCACTCGTGGCTTTCATTGCCAGTACAATGCCTCCATTATCCACCTATCACACCTGCTATGTTTACTCTTGAAATCATTTGGCTCCTTAAACTCATTCACAACATATGTAGTCACTTGGTACTTTGTACTTCCCTTCTTTATACATGAATGAAAAATCATGTCCTAACGCAGCATGACTGTGAACACGGTTCTGTAGCTCATAATTGTAATTGCTTTGCTTTTTTTAGTGAAATTTGAGCAAATATTCCTCTAGTGCTGATTACAGCTTTAGTTAATTATGCATACTCAAGTGTTTTTCTCCCCAATCTAACATTAAGGAAGCAATCTATGCATCAATCATCATTAGGAACCAAAGCTAGAGTTTTTTTTTTAGATGTTAATTGTATTGAAAACACAATCTAGGTCATGTGTTACTATAGCGGAACAGAAACAAATGAAGTTTTATTATTTATATCATTTATCCTCAGGTTGTATGGTGGGGCAGAGGGTAGTGCTGCCTTAATTGGGTGACCAGTCATGAGACGTTTCATATATGGAGTTCCCCTTGTCTTCACAGAAGGTACAGGTTCTCTGGTGTCCTGGTTCCTTGAAATTCCCCCTAGGAGTTAATTATTGTATGAATATACTGTATGTGACCAAGGTGTTCATCATTTCATCCAGGGTATACAGTACTGTACTGTATGTCTCCCTCATGCCCAGTGTTTCTGTGAAAGGCTCTGGATCTACAACAAAAAAAAGGTTACTGAATATAAAGGCACTGACTTCAAAAAATCCAAAATAATAGTATATTCTTTTTTTTCATGCGTCATTTCTAAAGTGTAATTCTAGCATTTTCTTGCTTTCACTTCTTCCCAGTTTGGTCACCTGCCACGTCCCATTCATCGTTCAGCTCTCTCCTATCGAGCAACAGCCATTAAATGCAGGGTAAAGGCTGACACATGCAGAATGAAGCCAGCCTCATTTTTGAACAACTGCTAATGCATCACAGGGCAGCACAACACATTTGAAAGATAGCACTATCTACCCTCTTCCACATACATGAGTTCATAAATGCCTACAGTTGGCTATGTTGTTGTGACCTGGAGCTCAAGGTTCATTTTCCTCCCTTGGCTCAATTTTTTACAGAATGTGTATTATGGGATATTCAAATTGCTTTGCTGAATAATTCAACTTCCAATACCACTCAACTCAAGAAGCTATGAAAACCTTGTTTTTCATTTTTTTCCCCTCCAATTTTGCTCAAAATCTAAATATCAACTAAGAGAAATCATGCAATAGATCATAAGCTAGTTCATCTATTTATTTATTTTCTAGATGAATTCCATGACATGACTTGGGTAGTCTATAATATTTCCATGGTACTTAGAAGTAAGAGTCCAGTAAAAGTACACAGTCAATTTTCTATCAACTTTCCACTTTTATGATTATCCCTCTGTCTGATTTCCTTTATACATGTCTCATTGTCTCATAATTTATACCGATGGGACAATGAGACAAGGAGACACTGTTTACAGGGTCATGTGGGACCTGGAGCCTATCCCAGGAAACTTAGGGCATGAGGCAGGGTACACCCTAGACAGGGTGCCAATTCATCTCAGGGCACACACATATTGTATACACACTTATTCACACACAATAGGGAATTTGGGAATACCAATTAGCATATTAGGCCAATTAGGTGGGAATCGAACCCAGAACCTGGAGGTGCAAGGTGACTAACCACTAAACCACCATGTCGCCATGGTTCTAATCTGCTAGGATATTTTTTTTAATCGTCCTCTTAATTCTTTTCTAAAAAGTATTAACAAGTCACAGAACATTTTTTCAAACATTCTATTTCCTTCTATTTGTTGTATCAACGGCAGCATGTTATACCATGAATGGTGCTGCTAAGCTTTTAAACTGTGCTGTTAAAATGAGTCTCTCTAACCATATGGTCTTGTTCATTAATCATTTTTATTTCATTAGTGGCCAGTTTACTCTTTAAGCCTTACTCTAAGAACAAAAACAGTATGTTAATCACAAGACAATTATCTGAATTTTGCACTTTGTTACTGCTCATTAAATCTTATTTCATAAACTATTTGCAAGCACATTAATTAATTATATTAAATCCCAATGACACATCCGTGTGCCGGAATAAACTACTGTATATAAACAGAGAACTGTTTTTGCTGTCTGAGAAAAAATGTTGTGTTCGATCTAAAGATATAATTTTTGTCACTATCCAAGACAGCAGATATTGCTGTATTTTTTATTATTCTCAGCTCATTCGAAGCCATTTTTTCTGTATCTGATGTCCTTGTGTTTTGACTCTTGTTTTAATGACTTTCATTTCGATTGTTAGTGGATTTACAGTATCATTGTTTGACCTGTGCTTGTTTATGGATATGTATTTGAACACCTGACCATTATATCCACATATGCCTGTTCAGCATTGCATTTCAAGTTTAATTCCCCCTTTGCTGTCATTATAACCACTCCTCTGGGAAGGCTTTCCACCAGAAACAGCATGATTGTAGGGATTTGTGATCATTCAGCCACAAGTGCATTAGTGAGGTCAGGCAGTGATGTTGGCCAAGGTGGCCTGGAGTGCAGTGAGCGTTCCAGTTCATCCCAGAAGTGTACATTGGGGCTGAGAGAAGGGCGCTGTGCAGATCGTTCGAGTTCTTCCACACTCTGTCTTCATGGCAGTGACAATGTTGGAAGGTTTACACCTAGCATAATGAAGGTGTCTCCTGTGATACCGTTATACACAATTATCAAGTTAGTCTTCTCCTGCATTTATTTTCAGGCAGAATATTCCATGAAACCTATCTCATGAATCTTAATCGCACAGTCTTCTCATAAATCTTATAAATGTACAAGTCGATAAATGACACTATGAAAAACAGCTGCTTTTGTATTTTTATCTATTAGCAGAGCAGCAGATAGCTCTATCCTTTGACAACTTACGTCTAACATCTTACTTCTTTTAACTTCTTACCTTAGAAGACTTTTTACCTCATCTTGATTTTCAAAGGATAGAGCTATCTGCTGCTCCGCTAAAAATAAAAAGACAAAAATGACAAAAAGCTAATATTTGAGTTAGCACCCTTGAATACGGTAAATTTCATATATACTTAATAAACCTTTTGAAACAGTTTCATTGGTCCATTAAACTTTAAATGTTCAAACAAACAGGAAAAGCAGCTGGCAGTTCCAAATGATATTATATTAGTAAGCAAAAAATGGTACCAAGTCTTTCTGACAAGAACAAAGCATACAAGGTTTATCAAAAAGTTTCGAGACTATTTTTGTAACACACCAACAGATGGCAGCACAAGGCTGCACGCACAGTCACAGAGAGCACCAACCTCCATAAGTCAGTGTGCCAAAAGACATCATCCCGTGTATAACTGGTGCTATTCTGACCATGTCATCTGTTACCATGTCTGCGTTGAAATGTGAAAACATGAATGTGAAATTCTGCGTGAACCTGTGCAAATCTGCCACAGAGACGTTTTTACGTTTTAAGTTTCAAGAGCGGAAGAACATCGCTGGAAGATGATGAGATATCAGAAAGACCTTCATTGAGCTCAACCATTTAAAATGTTGAAACCATTCGGTGCATGATGATCGTCTGAGAACAATCTACAACATTGCTACCATTGTCAGTACGGAACTGTCCAGACAATCCTCATGTCTGATTTGAACATGCGCCGTGCTGCTGCCAAGTTCATCTCCAGGCTGCTGACCCGGGAGCAGAAGGAACATCGCATCGAAGTCTGCCAAGAACTCCATCAGCGTGCCGTGGATGACACATCCTTCATGTCGAGGATCATTACCAGTGACGAAAATTGGGTTTACGGGTAAGAACCTGAGACGAAGCAACAATCTTTCCAGTGGAAGAGCTCAAAAAGGCGAGGCAGGTCCGCAGCTTGACCAAGTGCATGCTCATTGTCTTTATGATTAGACAGAATAAAACTGATCCAGCTGTAAATTTGTTTCTCTCATATTTTTATGAAAGTCATGAGTTGATTAGGTGGAGTAAATTCCCATAAATGTTTTATACTAACAAAGCTCTAACTCATAGCATATACAGTATTATTTATTTATAAAATGTATTACTTATATACTGTATATATACTGTATATATAAGATTCTATAAGTGACCTATAAGAATCATTGTGGCACACTTTGTTCAACATAACTATCAGATATTTTCTAAAATTAGTATAGAGACTTTCTTGGACCACTATGTGTTTGGGTATTTGTATTGTGGCAGCAGTCCACTTGGAATTTGACCAGATGAAGGTGATAATCTCCAGCAGGGTTAGCAAAACACATTTGCACCTGTCACTGAGAAATCTTATTTGACCAGATGAAGAGCTGCAATGTCCTTGATTTGTGAGAATATTTAATTGAGATGGTTTAATATTTCTACTGGAATCGAATCAGAAAAAGAAGTCAATTTTATTTGAACCATGCAAGGACATATTTGTTCATTTTGGGTGTTTATTTAAGTGCTTGGACCTGATCTCACACACAACCAGCATAATCAGTCCACCTTTGGGTATCTTTTTGGTAGGTGTGGGGGAATAAAGAAATGGAGGTAACCCTACACAGGCATTAACTCAAGATCAAGACTAAACCATGAATCATATAGCGGTGATGCAGAAACATTACCTAATCCTCCATCATGAACCGTACAGCCCATAAAAAGATGCATCATAGAATCTTATTAAGGAAACATGCATGGTTTTTCTTTTTCCTCATTTTCCTTTATTGTTTCTTTCTGGGAATCTAAATGTGATGTTATGTGTCTTTCTCGAATTTACAGCGGAGCTGCTAATATAGCTTACCAAATAATGAATAACCTCAGAACAAGTTGGAGCCAAAGCCAGAGATAACTATCTTGAATATATGAGAACAAGGTTATAAGTGAAATGGAATATTCAGAAATCTTTGATCTGTATACAGTATGTACACATGGTGCATATAAAGGTTCTGTAACTCTTCATTCTTATCTCCTGTTGTCCATGCTACCTTTCTTCTTTAAAGTGGTCTTAGATATTTCTCAGAAATGTTCAAGCTGTAATGGATGGTAGCAACTCCCTCTCCTCGCAGCACATATTCATGTGTTCATTAATTCTATGAACATGCAATCATTTGTGTAAAAACAGGAATCTCTCTCTCTCTCTCGTTCTCTCTAGTACTCCTGTTTTAATTCTAAATGAAATTCTATGTAAAAACATACAGTAATAAAAATCATCCGATCATGACGGGTCTCAGTAGTACAAATACATCCTCAGACGAACAACAACAAATAAATTTTTAACAAATTACCATGCCGTTTGCTTATACTAAGCCTTTGCAAAAGCTCGATTCTTTTATTTTTTAGCCATTATGTAGAATTACTTTACTGTATATGTACACACTTCTATTCACACAGCACCAGAAGTTTGGACCAAAAGTTTGGACACATTTTTGTTTGCTGGCACAAGTCATAGCTTTGGACTGTCTCCTCGAAGCTCCCAACCCTGCTGTTTGTGGATCCCTGCCCTGCACGTTTTACTGTTTCCTCAGGTCTGAGCTGAGCAAGGGAACATTCAAATGTGCAGGACATTGGAGTGCTCCAGGACCAGGGTTGAGAGCCATGCTCCACACTGATGTAAATGGCCAGACACTGACGACCGCAGAAAGAAGTCTCAAATCTAGGGCGTTAAATGTGACACTAATAAAGAGGAGTCAGCATTGCCAAAGACCAAAAGTAATGGAGCTCAGTGGGAATGTAAAAATTGAGAAGAGCTATAACGTGGATACATGATAATGATTTTATCGTAGTAGTACGCATAAATCCAATACTACCATGTTCTAAAACTTTGTAGGCTTTTGTGTTTTTTGAGACCAGAGTTGGCACAATTGTAATTCCTTAAATACAAGTATGTCTTGTATGTTTTTTTTTTGTATGGATATTATAAGAATATTGTATAATATAACAATAACAATCATTTATGCACAACATCTGAGACTGCTCAGATCAGTGAAAGTACTGATGAAGCACAAATATAAGTCTCAATATTATAACTATTATTCAGCTATAATAATATCCATATACACATTGCCTGGCCATGGAAAAATCGTACACTCCAATATTTCATTTGGCTGCCTTTGGCCTTACAAATGGCAAGTGGCATAATTTCAATAAACTTATGCATTGTCACTATTTTTTTTTCTGTCCTGGGTGGCATTCATCTTGTGTTGATAATGGGAGAGTTGAAAAAGTCTTCTCTAGGACATTTCAAAGATTCAAAGTGAGGTTACCGCCTGGACTCTGAGCATCATCCAGGCATCATCATCTTGGAATATGCCCATGCCATCAGGGAAGAACATAAAACCTGATCATTCAGTATTTCCTTTGGTCTGGTCTGGTCTGGTCTGGTCATGAGGGCATGCATCACTTCATCTACCGGTCTTCTTACCCTGATTCAGGATAAATCTGTACTGGCTAGTTTAAATTTGATTCTCAGGTAACATTTCTAAATAGTTGCACACTGAATTTCATTGCCAGTGCCATTTTTAAACCCAACAGTGTTGTAACTCCTTGTTTGGGAACCCATGGTCACAGGTAGAACACACTGACAAATGAATGTACAATGATTTAACACAGATTTACTTATAAGGCAAGCAGATTCTGACTAATGTACTTTATTCTCAGATCAAATAGGTACACTTACACTACACAACAAAAAAAAAGCACATACTGTTTATGCATCATACAGAATATGCACGTATGAACTGTGACATCTGCACAAAATTGTTACTATGGAATCAGGTTTCTTCTTTTGCTGTACTATAAATCACTCTCTTCCACTTTTTGGTATAAATCCTCAGCTGTACAACTTCATTCCCCTTGTGCCATTGACCTCTTCCTCTAATCTCTGTCAGTGTTTTGCTTCACGAGTGGACAGTTCCCATCTGAGCAGCGGATAAAAACAGCTAAGAGATAAGAGGATTATAAGCCAACATCGTGGTGTTGTGTGTCCTCTATTTCCAGCAACCTGCAGCTGGCTCATCCAGCACTCTAGAGAAACGAGTTAGAGACTGGAACAAGAAGACCAGGATGTGTAACAGACCTTATTCAAGTCATTGTCTCCAGAGGAACCATATCCACAAATCCCAAAAGCACTCAGATAGCTGAAGAGAGAAAAGTTTAGTTTATGCTGGATTTCTCATGGCCTCCTCTGTGAAATGTCACGTTTGTTTCCATGGAACGTAAAGAGGAAACCATGGCCTAGTTACTGCATGCGCGTTTAATGGAGTGAACTGGTTATACTCATGGTTTGACCATCAGATGGTTTGGCTTTATCTACATCATGCTGTGCAACTTCAGTAATTTATCTGTCTTCCAAATGACAGATGAATGATAACAGGAGGCTGATGATGACAAATAAAACTATCTTTAACAATATCTCTTTATCCTTCTATGTCTTAGACTATGAAAAACGTACCATTTGCGTTGTGTAGTTCCTCTGCCAAAAAATACATTTTGAGGTTTGTTTGTAATGAACTTTGGCCCTTAACATAGGAAAATGTCATTTATACATAACAAGGGAATATAACTTAAATAATTTTTTTATCCAAAAGCATCATCATCATCATCATCATCATCTATCCTGGAGACTTCTTCTGATTACATCCTGGAGCCTTCTTCATCTTGGTGCCTACTTCTCTTTGGAGTTCTCATAACCTAGAGGCCCCTATCTGCTGCTGAGGATGGCCCTGTGTGGTCTGCTTGGGGATGCATGTGGTGACTGACGTCGGTTCCACTCAACGACCGTGAAGATTGCCTTGGACTGGGCTGATGCAGGCAGTTTTTCTGTGATGGCTTGTCCTTCTGTTTCTGTGTTGGCTGCAGTTGCCCGTGTTTTAGAACTGAAATCATTACAGTTTTGTACCATCACTGAAAGTGGACTTTGTATTAACTAAAACACCTTTCCAATTATATAGTTTAACTTTCAACCTTATAGCGCACAGACATAGCAGGGGTCTAGTATCATCCAAATGAGGATGAGTTCTCATTTCAGAATGCTTTTTTCTCTGTTCATCTCAAGGAGGTTTTCCGTGCCACCATCAGCACTGGCTTGCTCGTCATGAACAAAATGATATACTGACTATTGTAATGCCTGTTATTATTTGTTTTCCCTTACATTTTTCAAATGTATATCCATAATTTTTATTTCTGTGGAGTTGCTTTGCAACAATGTGGACTGTTTAAAGTGCTATACAAATTAAATTGAAATGAGTCATTATCTAACATGGAAATTATTGTCTTCACTTTTAAACTGAGAAACATATATTTTTGACATTCACAGTAAAACACAATTAAAGTGAAAGAACACCACTTAACCACTTAATTCATTGTGGTATTTGGACCCATTGTAAGATACGACACTTTAACAAAACAATCTGTCCAAACTCTTGATAAATCTCTAAAGTATTTAGTACATTTCTTTCTTTCTTTCTTTTTCCCCCCCACCCCTCATTTTAGTCCTATGCAATTCCCACCCGTTATTGATGCGTTGCCCATTAAGGCTACTACTACCAGTCAGGAAAGGCAGAAGACTCTCACGTGTTTCCTCCAAACAATGTGCTGTCTGCCAGCTTCTTCTTTTTTCGAACTGCTCACTCACATATCATTGGGGGCGGCAAAACACACTTTGAGGAAAACGCCATGTGCTCCTTCCCTTTGCGTGAACTAATAGACGAACATGGTTGGCTGTAGAGCCGTGAGATCCCACCCGTCTGAGAGAGCTCGGGCCAATCAGCACTCTCCGGGCCTCCGGCTATGTGAGGTTACACCATCACCTGCGACTCAAATTAGCGATGTCTGGATGATAGGGCGAGCATTTTACCAATCACATGTTATTTACAAGGTTTTAAGTGATATAAACATTATTTTATGAATATTTACACATTACGCACTTTTGCACAAGGCTTACATTTTGCACACCTCTTGGACTTTGTACATTGTTTTGCTCATGTTTGGACATTGCTCATTTTCCACACAAATGAAGACTAACTGCATTCAGCTGTAACCTATTCTGTATAACTTATACACTTAAAATCTGATACAGGATTCTATTTCAATTCTGCGTTGTTAGCAAGCTTGTACAGAATTGTACATTTTCCAGCTAAGGTTTTGTATATTTGTATAATTTTCTCTTATTTCGTATTTTATTTCTCTATTTGAATACTCTATTTTCTTCTTAGGTCATGGGCGATTGCATTTCATTGCATATCATATTGTGTATGGCTGTGTACAGTATGTGACAAATTACATTTAAATTGGAGTTTCGTGTATATAACAATCAGCTTTATAGTACATCATATAATCATGTTTTTACAAACCTCTTATTTACAAATGTACACATGTACACATATACATTAATCACATTGTTAATAAGGCTATTAAGTACCCTTAATGTGGGAGCCCCTTAGTGACAGGGAGGAATTGGACACGACTAAATTAGGGAGAAAATCAGGGGAAATCCAAAAAAAAAAAAAAAAATTACAAGACAAATATTTTTTTTCTTTTTTCAGTAGTTTATCAGATTTTTTTTTAATTGTTATGTTCAGTACCATATTTATCATTTTCTGCCATATCTGAACATTGGACAATTGTTACATCCTCTGTGCAGTCTTTGTATGTGAAAAAGTTTTTGCAGTGATGTGGCAACTCCATTTCACAATAAATGAAAGCTCTAATAAATCACTTGTATCTCTTATATTTTCAGACATCCTTTGTTTGTATATTTTTTAATGCATTTAAAATTCTCATTTTGCTCCAAATATTGTTAATGAAAGATGACAATAAGATGAAAAGATGAAAGATGACCGCACTGACGCTGCATAGGATGAGTTCAATTTTATAATATTACAATTATATTAAACATCTCAAGTAGTTCTAACACATTTAATGGCATTAAAGTATTTTAAAACAATTATTACCAATGTGTAATCTTTATACAAATTAAGATTATTAGCTGAATTGTGTTATTTTTATTGAAATATATTTGTTTTTATAACTGAAGGTTTGTAATGTTTTTTGTGAGAGTTTGAGCCCTGACACATTTAACAACCTTATTAAACACTTCAGGGGAAAAATGTAAAAAAAAAAAAAAAAAAATTACATGGATCTGGGGCACTGACATTTCAACAGATTTTTAAAACAACAGATCCAATTTACGACGATCAGTTTTTTAAGAAGCTTACAAATTGTTATTAAGGGCACTGGCGCTCAGTGGTAAGCTTCTCACTTGCCATGCAGATGGCCTGGGTTCAACTCCCAGCCAATTTCCCAAACCCAGCCACTGGATGTAGGGCATCCTTAGTTCTAGTCCCAAGCCTGGATAAAAATAGGAGGATTGTGACAGGAAGGGCATCTGGCATAAAACCTGTGCCAAGTCAAATGTGTGGCTCAGATGGTATGCTGGGGCAACCCCTTAACGGGCGCAGCTGAATGAACGACAACAATTCACAAATTGTTATTTATAAACATTGAATATTAAGATGATAGTTATCGCAACTTCTCATCTCATTTTTATTTTTGTTTGAATTTAGAGGGATTGGAATAATTACGTATCTGTCTTAGTTAAGAATAGAATGGAAAAAGCATTGATTTGCCAGAATATTGTTCTCAGTGCGGTAGAAGCTTGAGTTAATCTAGTTGGTCACAGAAAGCCCCAGTGTCTGTTTATGAGGATTGTCTTTTTGTGGTTTGATGTGAATGATTACAATGATCAGCTTCTATATGAAGAACAGATGGATGATGGTTTTGTTGTTATCTGGCAATACTGTATGTCATCGCCTATTTGAGGAAAAAATGAGCTCTCTGGTCTAATTCAATGGGTCTTGTTAAATGATTTAAGTTTATGGGAACTCAAAATAAGGCTTGATCATAGAGAGATAATGTAACAGTGGATGGCCTTCAAGATTCCTGTCTTCTGTGGAAAGTTAATCATGGGTGCCAAAACTTGTGCACTCATCACTAGGATGTGCTGTAGGATGGAAAGAAAGAGCAGCACAGAGGTCAGGTCTTCTATTGTGTATTTTTTCCACAGTTCTTATGTAGGTATCTGCTAGTCCTATGACTGACATTCATGGTAGCATATAAAATCACATATTAATATACACACCCTAGACAAAACAAAGGTCACATGCTCTAATACTGTATTTTGTTGGACCGCCTTTTGCTTTGATTACGGCGAGCATAATTTCATAAACATATGCAGTGTCACAACATTTATGTCCACATCCAGAGTCACATTAATTTCTCTCCAAGAAGAGTCAGACTGCGTAAAGCCTTCTCCGGCACATCCCAAAGATTCTCAGTGGGGTTAAGGTCTGGACTCTGTGATGGCCAATCCATGTGTAAAAATGATTTTTTTTTACATCTTTTACATTTTGAGCCTGATCATTCCTGGTATTTCCATGTTAAAATATGCTCATGCCATCAGCGAAGAAATAAAAGACAAAAACACAATGATCATTCAGTATATTCAGCTGGCATCCTTTTTTGGGCACATCATTATTGAACCTAGACCTGACCAACTGAAGAGAACCCAGACCACAACACTGCCACCTTAGGCTTGTATCGTTGACATGAGGCATGATGCTTGCATCAGTTCATCCATCTCTCTTCTTATCCTGAGGCATCCATCAATCTGGACCAGGGTAAATCTGGACTGATCAGGCCACATGACATTTTTCCAATTCTCCACAATCCATTCTTTATGTGCCCTAACAAATTGAAGCATTTTTTCCAATTAGCCCGACTGATATGTGGTTTTCTTGAGGCTACACAGCTGTCTAGTCCAAATCCCTAGAGTTCTCTTCACTTTGCGTGTGTGGAAATGTTCACGTCTACGTTTAAACATAGCTGTGGTGTCTGCTGTTTTTTTTTTTTTTTTTTTGACAATTTGATTTCACCAAAAGTGAAAACAATCATTCAAAAGACAATTTCCGACCACATTTCCTCTTTACAGACAATGGTTCAGCACTATCCGTCCAGGATTTAATACTGTATTTGACAGTTGCTAATCCAGTTTGAGTAGTTTCAGCAAAATCTCGGTAGTTTTTTTTCTTTTCTTGATGCCAATCAGTAATTTGACCCTTCTGAAAAACAGGAACATTTAGAAATCTAGTTCACCATAGGATATGTCACGGTTGTTTAAGAAATGCGAAGCTACTCCCTGCATCAGTGAGGGTTAAATATCTTGTTGCAAGCTGAACCATATTAATCACTGCAGTAATTATGCAATGGAAGGCCTCATAATTATTTGCTTAGTTAAATCCAGGTGGCCCAGTGTACAGTAGAAGAGAAGACTAAGAAAGCAACAGATCTACTGTACATATAATTCTATTCTAATTTACATGTCCTGCATGCCAACACTGTGTATCAATTACATCGCATTACCACTGCTGTTTTTCTTACATCAATATTAAGATATTGAATGTGTGACACTGATTGAGTAAATTTCTATAACAGCAGCTCTGACACGAGTTATAGCCATAAGGTCTTTCTATACAGTATGTGTTCACTCTTGCATAAAGGCCTCTCCACATCAACAGATAAAAAGTAGTGTGTCATTGCTGGTATAAATCTTTTTCTTTTGCCAGGAGTTGGTTTAGCACTTATTGAACGAGTCTCCAGTGTCAGTGCTTTGTAAGTCAGATGTAAAACTGCAGCTGGATATTTTTAGAGTTTATAAAAGGAGCAAACTTGTTTTTTTGATGCTCAACAATATGAAGAGTTACTATGAGGTTACTACTGTATGAATGAAAAAATCCGTAACGGTGGCAAATTACTGTGGTTTAAGGAATTTACCACTTCAGTGTGCAAACTGTTATAAGATTACGGCTTTCAGGAACTAACAATTATTAGCAAAAATCATTGTGTTTTATTTAATGGATGATGCGTAATGTCAAAATTCACATTCACATAGGTTAGCTAGATATCCTGCTCATTACAACTGTACAAGGATGAATTTCTATGTAACTCAGGAGTTAAAATGATAGGAAGCCATAAAGTTATACATTTTCAGGGGTATTAGAGTAGCAGTTGCATCGTACGCGTCAAACCGCTAGCAGGGTGCCATGAATTACTTTAGCTGAGCAGCTAACTGCATTGCAGTTTAACTTAGCACAATAAATCTAAGAGGTACTGTAACACGGGACGAAGTGTAAAGTATGGATGATGGAGTTCAATCAAATGCATTAGCATGTATATTAGCATTAGCGGAAGCTAAGATTGCTAGCTTGTGGGTGATAACTGAGTTAGGTAGGTGAATTCCAAACAACAGGCTGGTTCTGTTTGTTCTGCCATTTCCCCATTTATGGATTAACCAGGGCTTAGGCAGAGACAGCTCGGGCCAAGGTGGCAACAACCAGAGCTCACACATTTGAGCTTCAAAACTGCTCTTCAGAAAACCTTACAGTACCATAGCATCACAGAGGGTTTGTTCAGTTCTTTTATAGCCTATAGTTTCATTTTTTACTTTAGTTGCTTGAGTGCAGATTCTCCACTAATTAACTAATATATAAGAAACATTTACATACAACTTGTAAAGCTTATTAAATGGCAAATGGCTTGGGAGTCTTAATTTAAATGAGAACAAAGGCAGAAATAACACATTTTAATTAGTCCTTGTGCACAACAAAACATAATTTATGCATTTAATTCATTTAATTCATGTGAAGTGTTTTTTGTTTTTGTTTTTTTAATAATACTGATAATATTCTTAAAGTGTTTTCAAATGTAAACGCTCAGGGCCTTTTACTTACTATACAGTAAATGCTTTTGTTTATAAATGCTTATTATTTTCATTCTGCAACTGAAATTTCTGTTCCAATAGCAGAATACTTTCCTTTAAGCGGCTGAGTGAAGATTAATTTAAGTAGTAACAGTAAAAGCATTGATTTGGTTATTGAAAACGTCACATTTTCATATTGTAGAAATGTATTTTAGACAAAGTGACTTCTTTTTTTTATTGTTGGTGTTGTTTGACAGTAGTGTGTGTGATTTTTCTTTCTTTCATTCTATAATACATCTGGAATTTTTTTTTTTTTTGCATCGTTAAGTATCCTGTATAATATTTCATAAATTTTTACATTAGACAATCAGGAATTTTCATGGACTTCCATATAAATCAGGGATGTAATATAAATAAAATAAACCACATTGAGACGATCTACCACAATTCTTTCCACTGTTTTCAGCTCCCTTCTCCCCCAGCTGTACACACTCCTGAAGCATGTTTCATAGTCTATTTTACTTTCACGTGGGGTCAACACTTGTACAAAGAATGCCCAGAGGAAAGCACAATAACTTCTTATGAAATAACAGGTCAAGTTGGGACCAATTCATCTATCCAGATGGTGTTATAGACCGTTCCATCAACTCTGTACCTTGGAGACATTCCAAGACAATAACGTTTATCAGAAATGTAACAGGTGCACTGTTATTTGTTCTCTCCTGGATAGATACAGGTGTCTGAGCATTTTTTTTTTTAAACCTAGAGAGCATGCTCTCTCTTTTTTAAGTTACAAAATTTTACTGTCAAAGGTTATAATAAATGTAAATGAGGTTTTTTTTCATGACAGATATTCTGTAGTTAACTAGAGCCATCTAGTGGAACATTGGAGCAAATGCTAACGCTTTGTGGGTAAACTTACTTTCCAGAAACAAGTCACTTTATGCTCTATTCACTATCTATTCTAGACAATTACCTGACAAATGAACAACATGTGCATCATATTCAATCTAGTTCAAAGCTACCGCAACCCACAGTAAAAAAAATAATAATAATATATAACATACAATACACCCGATTGATCAAGATGGATATGAACAGATTAAGTGGTAAATAGGGAATTTATTAAAAATCTTGAAATACAAACCCATATACTGTAATTTAAATACATTACTATTTCAATTTAATTCAATTGTATTTGTATGGCGCTTTTAACAATTGTCATTGTCGCAAAGGGACTTTTTTTTTTTTTAGAATGACTTTAATTCATTTTATTGCTATAGAAGAGACTTAAACTAATCCTATGTTTTAACATGTAGCTTTGTGCCTTATAGGGTTTATTTCAGATTATTGAGATTCGTCTTATATAGAGAGAGTGTAAATGTGTTTTTCAAACTATTTAATCAAATCAAAAGAAACTCTACACTACTACCACTAATCTACATTACTACTGTACACTCCCTCTAGGCTGCACTTTTAAACTATATATATATATATATATATAGAGAGAGAGAGAGAGAGAGAGAGAGAGAGAGAGAGAGAGAGAGATTATTATTATTATTATTATTACTATTATTATTATTATTATTATTATTAAGTGACAAGGTGCATTGACAGCAAAACACAATGTACACCACTTTACATCACAGGACAGGTGCCTGAGTATTTGTCCCTTTTCCCTTCTTGACTGAGGTGAAAACGAACAAATTTCAAATTTTTCCAGTTTTCATTTTACCTTCATTTTTAATTTTTTGGCTGCCAGCTTACAATTTTTTTTTTTCACTCACTATAGAATCATGCAAAAACAGAACAAGAACTACAAGATTGCATACTCAACCCTTTGTTGCACTGGAGTTACTAAAGTAATCAAAAACATAAATTATCCCATTATTCATAGTGAGGGGAAAAAAGTCATGCAACATGGGTTACATTACTACCAATGCAACTTCAGGCTGATTTATCCATTTTGACAAAACTGTTGAGTATAGCATTAACAGTAGTAAAATCACACAAACCTCACACTGGTATAACAAACTATTTAATAATATTTTGGAATTTGTTCTTGTTGCTCAATCAGTACATGCACAGACTTCTCATTGGTTTGTAAACTGTTCAAATAACAGTGGAAAAAAACATCCACCATAGAAAGACTGCAACGGCATTCTGCAACATTTTATTAAAGCCAGCACTCATTAGACATTAGGTAACCGATCTGGTGTATTTCAAGCTCCGGTGTGCTACAGTTACAGTACATCCTAGTTTGTGGTGTGCCAGTATTGGGCTTCCTACTACAGATATACTAAAGATATATGCTTTTCCAACACAGCAGAGAGATGGTTGAGAGTCTTAAAAAGTAAAATAGAATAATATTTTCTTGCATGTTTTCATCACACGTAATTCACATTTTAATTCAGATTTTGGATTTTTCAGCTGCTGGTATGCTGTAATATATGCTGTAATAATAATTCATTTTATTGCTGTAGAAGAGACTCAAACTAATGTTTTAACATGTAGCTTTGTGCCCAATGGTTGTTATTTCACATATTTTTGATGTTTTTCAAATCATTTACAGGTGATTGCCATTTATCTATAATCCTGAATATGAAGAAAATCCATATTACTAAAACTCCAGCTAAAGTTTTAGCCGTTTGCTTAGGTCTGCATAAACATTTACATATAACTTTACTATCAATCCAATATGAGCAGCACAAGCAGCTACTAATGTATTGCTCCAAGCACCTCTATAATTCATATCTGGAGTCAGTAATTTTCTGTAATGTATAACACTTACTGTAGGTCTTGGAGATTCCTCCAGTAAGAACATTTAAACATTTAAAGCTAAACTTTTAAAGCCGCTCAGTACCCTTGGGTTTGCACGTGTGCATTAAAGACTTAAAACCGTTTTAACATTGATTTAGATGCGTGTTTAGGGTCATTATTAACTTTAAGTATAATATTGATGGACAGGGATAATCATTGAATGAGCTGAATAATGTTGATTGAGACCAATAATGCTGATTGACAGGAAGCAAGAGCGAATGCTATCCATTCCACCTCGAAAGCAGAACCAGCTATGCTCTGCGGACCACTGACCACAGAGGTCTGTAGCATTGTCCGGATTAGAAGTTTAATTTGAACTAACATTGAGACATTCAGTCAAATTTTCCATGTGTATAAATCTCTGCAGTTGCTATAGGACATCTGGAATGCAGCAGGGTTTACCCTGTAAAAGTTCTTTATTCCTTAAAATTCAGGAAAGCACAGACATTATTCGTGCACTCATCAACCAGAGATTTTCATGCAATGTTTATAAATCAAGAATGCAATCTATAAAACACAGTAGGATGACCCACCGCAGTTTTTCCATTACTTTATTGTCTCTTGCATTTGTCTCTACGCTGAAATCATCTGAACACACTTTTAAAACATGTTTCATGTTTCAATTTTCTCTCTACTTGAAGTGACAAGGAATGTCGACAGTAAAACAAAATACCTTTTTTTTCCCCAACATAAAAGATTTATTGATTAGTTTTCCATAATGTGTAACAGGTCTGTGGGTCAATTATGCACTTCGGAGACGCATCCCATAAACACTGCTTGGCTAAAAAACTCAAAGACTCTAACATTTCTTTCAACCACCTTCAACTTTGTTTAAGACATGCAATGTGGTGGCCAATCCATGTGTGAAAATGATTCCTCATGCTCCCAGAAGCATTATTTCAAGGCTTTGAGTCCTGGAATATGCCCCTGCCATCAGCGAAGAAAAAAAATCCACTGATGAGATACCTGTCGCATCGCAGAGTATAGACCTGGCCAACGGAAGTCACCCCAGATCATACATGTAACACTGCTTCCAGAGGCTTGTACAGTGGCCACTATGCATGATGGGTACATCGCGTTGTGTGCTTCCTTTTTTACCCTGATGCGCCAAATGGTACCAGAACCATCGCACTTGAATAGGGTCAATCTGGTCTCAGTAGATCACATGACCTTTTTCCATTGCTCCAAAGCCCAAACTTTATAAAGGAAGGTTTTTTTTGATGATCCTCTATAACAAGTGTTTTATGGCCACTCTTGGGTCTTCTCCTTGTATTGTGTGTGGAAAAGTTTTAAATTTCACGATTAAATATTGCTGAAATTTCTGCTGTATTTTCTTTTTCTTTTTTTCTTTTTTTGCAAATCAACTTAAGTTTGAATTTGTTCTAGCATAAGAAGTTGACAGTTCAGCACTATCCTTCCAAGACATTTTGTAACCCAATTCCGGTTATTTTAACAACCTCATAAGTTGTTTTCCTTGCTTGATGCAGCCCTATAATTCTACATTTCTGAAATATAATATTTTCTTGGTGTGATGCTAAAATAGTAATCATAAATTGTGTTAGATTCAGAATTTCAGTTCAAAATCCCAGAATTTTTATTTAAACAACAGAAAATGTGAGGAAATAAATGTAAATTAATTATTTTATTTTCAAATGATAAGATGAGATAATGCTCAAACAATGTTACCCACACGTACTGTAGTGTATTAATAGAGTACTGGCAGTCGCACATGCTCTGCAGAGAAACACAGTTTTGGATGGTGAACGGGCTCATCTTTAAAAAAAAAAAAAAAACAGGAAGATTAAACATTAAACAAAAATCTGTGCGGCCAGCACTATATTGGTCAGTGACAATCTAGGTTATTTGGATTGGGATAGCTCAGTGATTAAGGCATTGGACTATGTTTTGGAAGGTCCCAGGTTCAAATCCCATGACTGCCAAGTTGGCCCGTGAGCAATGCCCTTAACCCTCAACTGCTCAGATGTATAATGAAATACAAAAAAATAAATAAATACTGGATAGGATCATCTGCCAAATGCCTAGATGTAGATTAAGATTTAGAATTTCTGTTCACAACCAAAGTATTTAGATTTAAACAAAATAAATTCAACAAAACAAAACATAGTAATGCTAAAAATATATAAAACATGCTCTGGGGTTTGAGGGGAACTAATATGAGTACTGATAAAGAAACACATAAACCGGCAATATTCAGTAGGTACATGTCTGGTCAACTTATGCAATAAACACACATGCACATGCATTTTGCTTTAAATTAGAAAGAAAGGATTTTTTTGTCTTTATCAAATAAACTGTTTTTTTTAATTTTCTGTTACACATGAAATGTCAGATTATACTAAAATAGAAACTGATTAATAAATCAATCTGGTATTTAATGCTGTGCATTCAGTAGAGCAATTATGAATTGTTCAATCATTTAGAAAATTTATTAATTTGAAATTACTAATTTAAAAAAAAAAACTTAAAAAAGAAAAAGGCTGTAATGTTGAGTTCTTATTGCAGTTTTATCCAAGTCTGCCCTCTTGTGGAACTACATGGTTGAATCGGATTCGCGTTTCATATACAAGTCGTCTCGAATGCTTGAACAACTTATGAGGTTGTTAAAATAACCGGAATTGGGTTACAAAATGTCTTGGAAGGATAGTGCTGAACTGTCAACTTCTTTTGCTAGAACGACTTTCAACTTAAGTTGATTTGCAAAAAAAAAAAAAATGACAGCAGAAATTTCCTCAATATTTAAAGGGGTCTATTTGTCAAGAAATCAAGTAAATTTGAATTCATCTTGTCATGACCACTTTAAACAATATCAAAAAACATACATTTGGGATTGATGATTTAAGGTATATATTTTGTGAAATATCTGGTTCATTTACTTAGCCATGAAGATGAGGAGGACAATGAAGCAATGATAGAAAATGAGTTGAGAGCAGGTGAAGAAAACAGGTAAGTAAAAGCCATACAGGATTTTATGACTTACACAGTATTAAGAAACATGCAGAATAAGTTATTGTAGCCTTAAGAAACAAAGTTTGTGAAACATCTATTTCGTTTACTCAGTTGTGAAAATGAAGATACGCTAAAATCCATGGCAACGGTTACATTTTAAAAAATGGCCTTTGATGTGGAAAAGTGCTTTGCACCACGTCAGGGTCTAAGCATACGTACTGTACGCACTTTTCCTTGTCAGAGTTATTTTTGCAGCTTGCCATTCTAAGGATTTGGACATTGACTGATGCTATTTTATATGTAAATGACATTGAATGGGAGGGGGGGGACCCATGATCTCGCATACCCCTCAGCAAATGTGCAGTTGCGCCCCTGTCGCTGTGTTCAGCCTCATCACACCAGTTGTTTCCTCTAGTGAAAATGAAGCCCTTAATACATACTCTATGAACCTATAGTCTACTTTATAAAACAATCATGCAATTATTAAAGTATTAAATAATGTCCCAAATCGTAGAATACATTTATTAGCCTTAGAGTAGGGTTTTTTTTTTTGTCACTTTTAGAAAAACACTTCTAACACTTACATAAAAGCTTTAAAGACAAAAGCTGTGCAGCTGAGGTTTTACCCTTGCAGTGTTCAAAACCTTTGCCACCTGACTGTCCAGTTCAGACTTTATATATAAAATGGCCTAATATTATATATAAACACACTATGATCTAATTCAATGAGATTTTACCTCATTCTGATGTTTGATGTTAACATTAAATAAATCTTTTGATCTGAACCTGTGTGACTTTATTCACTGCACTACTGCCATGTGATTGGCTGATTGAATAATGAAATAAATGAGTAAAGTATCAAAGCAACCTTGTGATGAAATTTCTTGTGAGTACAGTCATAAAACTGATTGACAATTTCAGAAGACTTCAAGCGCAGTTTATTGATGAGACTCTTCATAGTAGTAAATACATTGTAAAACATTCGTATGGTGCAAATCCGAATTTCTTTTAAAGAAAACCGTACATGAAAAGTCCTGGCTGAAGTTAGTCGGAGCCCACTGCTGTCGTTCCCGTGAACATTTCATCCAGTGGAACGACTGATCTTTAAAAATCCATAGATAACCTGACACCAGCTTGCTCCAACTTGAGTTGTTTTTGTGGAACACAACCATTGCCACAGCCAATGTACAGTCCTGACCATTCTCCAAGGCATTTCACATGTTTGGGCCATTAAAGGAGTTCCTGGGACGTCAGCATTTCAGACATGAATTAGGTAATCTGATCATGGCTTATGGCTGAGAAAACTTCCTACCTTGATGGTATCCAAGTGCATATACCGGATTGTATAGAGAAATAAAGGTATTTTCTTACAGCAGTATGAGACAATTCGCCGTAACACCACCAGAGGGAACCCTTCTAACTTTTGACATGTGATTACTCTTTCTCTCCCTCACTCTCTCATCATCTATACCACTTTATCATGCATACAGGGTCATGCGGATCTACTGTAATTATCCGATGTTGCAACCCCTAGGATAAAAGGGGCAAAGTCCAGGGAAAAGAAATTATGTCATGCATGGCATCATGACAGTGCTTTGGCCAACATTTTGTAACATGTAGTATGTTGTACTCTGCTCTTATCCAGGGCACTGATTAATCTCACTCGTGCACATGTAGCCAATGTAAATTGAGTATAATGACACTATGGTGTAATCACTATTTGTTTTAGTAGTATGCAGTTTGAAACATGGTCATTGAGAATTTAATTACCTGCTCGCATTCCCTCACTATAATGTCAATCCCCAATGTATGCACTGAATATGGCTCCACGACTATAAGAGGCTAATCAATAGGAACTAGTCTAACTTTCTAAAATAGAGTATAAGGACAAAACTATCATGTCTTTACCCTCTCACTATTGTTTTATGCAATCTGTGTTTACTCTTGTGCCACCAGTGTAGCTAATGTCCTCTGGGGTGTGCTGTGGTGTTTCAATCCCATAGGTCCCATAGGTGCTCCATCGGATTGGAATATGGAAAGTGTAGAGGCCAGGCCAGTGGCCTTTGGGATCTTTGCATGCTGCGCCCCATGCATTATTACATTATCTCAAGAAGCATCAACTGATATTTGCTCTGGTTCAAGACATGGGTGTTCTTACGGGAGAAGACTTTGAGCGCACAGTGTTGACGTTTGTATATAATCTCTACAAAGCAATAAAACATCAGATAGAGCAAGCATAATTCCTTACACGTCAGCTTGGCAGAAACGGAGTATTACTGTACCATTATTGGAAGTATATATTTTTGATTTTTTGTGTTTGAAAAAAAATCTATTTGCATGAACCTAATTATAGATAAAAGTCTGACTTTTGTGTGTGGTTATTGTGGTTTATTTACGCTCTATTATTATTTATTATTATCTATTATTATTATTATTATTATTATCTATTTAAGCTCTTACTACTTCTATTCATATCAGTACAATATCATATTGTTTATCATATCATACCATATCACATAATATCATGTCATATCATATCATATCACACATCATATCATGTCATATATCAAATAACTATAAGAAAAAATTGTTTAGAAAATGCGTTTATTATAAAAGACATATAGTCAAGTCCAGAACAGCTGTCCCAGTTCAGTAGTGAGTTCATAGCATTTAGGAGGTTTTTGCGTGACTTCAGCTTTCAACACAGCTTAGCAACACAAGAGGTTTTTTTGAAAAGTGAAGGCCTAATAATGGACATCCTTATGAATGATTACAGTGCAGCCACTACTATGATATGTGAGTCATCTTTGCAATTCTCCTGCTTTTCAAATGAAACGGAGTTGCTGGATGTGTCATTCTGTGGTCTGGTTTTATGTGAGGGGCAAAAAGGTATATATCTAACCCAGGAGTATGAAGCAAGACGAGAACCGATGCCACATGGAAGACCATAGACCTCCTCACTTTCCACAAGGTTCTGAGATTCATCTTCATGGATCATGTTCCACACAGCCATGCCCCGTTCTGCTTTAGTTCCTATAGGAAAAATAAAACACTTTGTTAAGAATCAGGACATCTTACCTTTTGTTAATTTAGCACTTTTATTCCTGGAATTTTAAACTTATTAAGTAAGTTCAGTCAAGCTTAGGAAACTGCTACATACATGTATGCAATGATAAAACTCACCAGGAATTGTGTTATCAAGGATGAATCCAAAAAATCCTCCAACAAACATGCCAGTTGTTAGAAAAACCTGTAGCACTTGATCCAACTCCACAATTCCTGGAATAATGTGTATGAGATAGTATAAGGGCTCCTTTTATTTTATTTACTTTTTATTATGTATTCGCAATACTGAGCAACACACCTGTGTTCAGGACATTGGGATTTTTTATTATCCAGTTTGGAATGACGAGCCCCGTAAACATTGAGAAGCCAAAGATAAAGATGTTACGTGAAGAGTTCATGTCTGCATACTACAGTGAGACGAACAGCATTGTTAGTTTTTCTTTATTTTTTGTCATTTTCTCAAGTAACTCCTGAAGTTAAACATTTTGCCACCTGTAGATTTGAAACACCGACTGCAGCTATGACTCCAAACATGACTAAAAACATCCCTCCAATGACGGGTGTCGGGATTGTACTGAAAATGGCTCCGACTTTCCCCAACAATCCCATTATGATCAAGATCACACCGCTGGCAACAATCACCATGCGGCTGCCCACCTGCAGAAATACATCGATAAATAACTACAGTAAAATTTAATAAAATTTATTTTTTCAAAATACCACAAACACTGTGGTGCATTTAAAATGATGCACCAGCCTCTCACCTTAGTGATGCCCAGTGCACCTACATTCTCACTATAAGAAGTGGTCCCATTGCCCGTCCCCCAGGCTCCGGCCAGCAGGCAGCCCAGGCCTTCAATTCCAATCCCCCTGTTGATTGCATGTCTAGGTGGAGGGGGAGCACCACTTAATCTGGCACAAGCATGATAGTCACCTACTGACTCGATCATGGAGGATATGATTCCTGCCAGGATTCCTAACACCCCTGGTAGACTCACAGTTGGTAAGCCCCACTGGCCTAAAAGTTAAAAGACACTGAATTAAGAAAAAAAACATCAACTTACATAATAATGTAGTATATTGTAATTAAATTCAATTTCACTATGTTTCTCCATTTACTGATTAACATGCATTATATACTGTAAATATCATATGTTTAAAGCCCCTTTATAACTCATTTTAATTTAACTGGCTAAATTCTGTGAACAATTCCAGCTTCTGAGGTGAATTTACCATTAACTGGTGTGACTGTGACTGACAGGGGAGAGAGTACTGTATGCTATCCCTTCCACCTCAATAACATGGCCAAGTTTGCCTCTGCATCAACGGATTAAAATTCTCTGGATAAAAGTAGTAAATACAGTACTTGGTTTCAACCAAGATCAAAATCGTTCCAGCATAAGCACATAAGCACATAATACTGTATAATTAAATTCCTTAACGAAGGCTTATTATGACAGACCTTTAGCATCACAATATATTTAAGGTTTTTTTTAACCTACTGTTTATTTACCTGGATATGGAAACCTGAACCAAGGCGCATTCCCCATTACATCTCCTTTAACATCTGTTCGAGCAAGATACCCATAGAGCTGTGGATCAGATGGAAGGACATTGTAGATAGTCAGAAGATAACAGATGAGCCATGAGACAGTGATTCCCAAGAGAACCTGTGGAACAAGTCAGATGAGACGGTGTTTTATGTCCAGGCTTAAACACACCATGATGTTCTGTATGAAAGCATTCATACGGTAGGCTTACAGGAAGCATCTGAAAGATGTTTATCCTGGAGATGTGGAACTTTTTGGTCTTGTTGTACGTAGGGAGAGGAATGGCAATGTGTCGGAGATACTGGGAAAACAGCACAATTAGAAATGTTGTCCTGTGGAAGAAAGGTGAATTTTGTGTTACTTCAGTGGCGCTGGAGTACAAAACACAATGAAGGTTCCAAAATACAGCAACATTTCATAAAACACAAAAACTCATTGTCATTTGAGAAATGTCATTGGGTTTTGTACTTTTAAAAGTTTTTGAACATAATTATCACACCCATATGTCAGTCTTCCTCAAACTGTTGCAATAATGGACAAAAGAAATGGTGAGGTTTAAGTGCAAGAACTCATGTGTTCTGCACAAAGCCCTGACGTCAACCCTTTGAAAAGAATTTGAATCCTGATGGCAGCCCAGACCTTTTCAACCAGCTTCACTTTCTGACCTCACTAATGCTCTGGCTGATTGAGTACAAATCCCACAAAGATCAGAAGAAGTATTAGAGGTAATTCTAACAGCTAACAGCTAAGTGAGGGACAAAAGTTCAAAAGTGCATATTGGTGTAATAGGTATAAAAAATAGCTACCACCCTTAATATCGCATTATATTGTATGATTTAAAAAAGAATGCTGCTACTCAATACAGTATATACAGTCGTGGCCAAAAGTTTTGAGAATGACTCAAATATTAGTTTTCACAAAGTTTGCTGTTAAACCGCTTTTAGATCTTTGTTTCAGTTGTTTCTGTGATGTACTGAAATATCATTACAAGCACTTCATACGTTTCAAAGGCTTTTATCGACAATTACATGATATTTATGCAAAGAGTCAGTATTTGCAGTGTTGGCGCTTCTTTTTCAGGACCTCTGCAAATCGACTGGGCTGCTCTCAATCAACTTCTGGGCCAAATCCTGACTGATAGCAACCCATTCTTTCATAATCACTTCTTGGAGTTTGTCCACCCGCCTCTTGAGGATTGACCACAAGTTCTCAATGGGATTAAGATCTGGGGAGTTTCCAGGCCATGGACCCAAAATTTCAACGTTTTGGTCCCCGAGCCACTTAGTTATCATTTTTGCCTTATGGCACGGTGCTCCATCATGCTGGAAAAAATCTTCACCAAACTGTTGTTGGATTGTTGGAAGAAGTTGCTGTTGGAGGGTGTTTTGGTGCCATTCCTTATTCATGGCTGTGTTTTTGGGCAAAATTGTGAGTGAGCCCACTCCCTTGGATGAGAAGCAACCCCACACATGAATGGTCTCAGGATGCTTTACTGTTGGCATGACACAGGACTGATGATAGCGCTCACCTTTTCTTCTCCGGACAAGCCTTTTTCCAGATGCCCTAAACAATCGGAAAGAGGCTTCATCTGAGAACATGACTTTGCCCCAGTCCTCAGCAGTCCATTCGCCATACTTTTTGCAGAAGATCAATCTGTCCCTCATGTTTTTTTTTTGGAGAGAAGTGGCTTCTTTGCTGCCCTTCTTGACACCAGGCCATCTACCAAAAGTCTTCGCCTCTCTGTGCGTGCAGATGCGCTCACACCTGCCTGCTGCCATTCCTGAGCAAGCTCTGCACTGGTGGCACTCCGATCCCGCAGCTGAATCCTCTTTAGGAGATCCTGGCGCTTGCTGGACTTTCTTGGACGCCCTGAAGCCTTCTTACCAAGAATTGAACCTCTTTCCTTGAAGTTCTTGATGATCCTATAAATTGTTGATTTAGGTGCAATCTTAGTAGCCACAATATCCTTGCCTGTGAAGCCATTTTTATGCAACGCAATGATGGCTGCACGCGTTTCTTTGCAGGTCACCATGTTTAACAATGAAAGAACAATGATTCAAGCATCACCCTCCTTTTAACATGTCAAGTCTGTCTGCCATTCTAACCCAATCAGCCTGACATAATGATCTCCAGCCTTGTGCTCGTCAACATTCTCATCTGAGTTAACAAGACGATTACTGAAATGATCTCAGCAGGTCCTTTAATGACAGCAATGAAATGCAGTGAAAAGTTTTTTTTTTTCAGGATTAAGTTCATTTTCATGGCAAAGAAGGACTATGCAATTCATCTGATCACTCTTCATAACATTCTGGAGCATATGCAAAGTGCTATTATAAAAACTTAAGCAGCAACTTTTCCAATTTCCAATATTTATGTAATTCTCAAAACTTTTGGCCACGACTGTACATAAATTGCACTCAGGTTCATCTCAGTGAAGGTTAACTTATTGCACTTGTTTGCACCCACATGGCTGAGATTCCCCAGTGGCTTCCTGCGTCGGTGCCAGCAGAGTCAAACAAAGAAAAGCCAATAAGTGAGATGGTAGGTGCAATTGTCAGAGGACCAATGAACCGCATGAACAGACCGATGAGACCGGAGAATCCCACCAGCACCTGGAACAGGGAGGCCACCATGATGGAACCCTGAATCTGTTAAGACAAGGAATTATTCATTGCTTTTGTTCCTTTTTACCAGAAATGTTACTGTAGTCTTGCCCATCCAGCTGTAACACTCACCACCCGTATGCGACTTTGCCAGACCTGGATGAACTCAGGGGAGGATGTGTTGACGAGGGTGGCATTCTGAGTCCAGGCAGGACATTCCCACTCTGGCATGGACAGCAAGGATGTTGTGGGTGCAAGAAGACTGAAAGTCCCACCTTGAAGAATAGGCAATCTATCATTGGGACAAAAGAGTTGCACAACAACAAATCATCTTTCGCATGTGAATTATTAATACTTATGAGACCTTTAGGGAGAGATATTCTCACAAAGCCTGCCCTCTGAGAGCAGTTCTAGAAACAAAGGAGCAACTATTTCGTCAATCTGTTCATGACTGTGGCATCACATGGAAAAATTTTGTTCAGCGGTCAGATCAGATGTGGAATGCGGATTTAAAGTGTGTTGAACCGAGACATACAATTCTAAATTCCGTTGTAATCCTATTAAAGCTTTCAGTTTTGGAGCTGATTTGATAATGTTTCACTGCATGCATATTTTCACTAGACCTAATGTTAAACCAAAAAAAAACAAACTTCAATAGACAGAGGATATGATAATGTCACACATGTATTTCTTGATTAAAAAAGGTATTGGATTGAGAATTGCTGGGATTTCATGATTGTAAAATTGTTTTATCTTTGTTGTCTGTTTATCAACTATTCATAAACTCCCAAAATAGAATTTGTCATTTTAAAGTTCAACTTGCATGCACACACCCCAGATCAAATTCTAAAACTCTAAATATGTCACCCAAAGCAATGTCTGATTTTTTAAAACATTTAAAGAAAAAAAAATAATGTAAAATATATTCTTACATTAATACATAGGCATTCATACATTAATACATAAAAGAAATTTAAATTATATCTTGTATATCCCAGCTTTTTAGGAAATTTGGGTCAAAGACCAGGGTGAGCCGTGATACAGCCCCTACAGAGCAGAGTTCTGGATCTTGCACAAAAAGTGACCAATGGATGGGGGTGGGATTTGATCCCACAAACTTTGATCCCCCAACCCCAACCAGCCTTATCAGTGGGGCTAAAGAGGGGCAATGAGGCAATAGGGACAACACATAGTACAGTAAACAGCAGAGGTATCATGCATTCAAATGGATTTTTTTTTTTTTCGTGTCATCTATAACTGAAATTTTTGTATTTCTGTTCCAATGCCCATGGTTAAAAGTGTAAATTTATACAAGACATTCATACTTTATCATGTGGCGATATGTCTCTTTATGCTCCTGTTCATATTCACACCAAAGCAGTAAGCATCTGTTTTAACTGCTATATTATGTTTGTTTTTGTACTAAAATGTTTATGTTAGGTTAATAAAGAAAGTTTACTTTATTAGTTAAATTTATTACTCTCCAAAGAAAAATCTTCTTATGTCCGTCTCCTGTTGTAAGAAATAATTCTGAACCGTAGTATTAATTTTATTTGGCAAATAAAAAACTTAACAATAGCAAAGTACAACAAGCTAACTTTAACACCAATATTAACTTATAATGATGGGTTAATCACTGATGCCAAAAATACTTTACAGATGTAAATTCTGAAGCCATTAGCAATTTATTAATTTATTAATAAAGTACTGTTACAGTATGTTGTGAGCTGAGATTGGTTATTCATATCTCACACAGCGTTTAACTCTATGGCCGTTGTGTGTCATCTCTACTTTGTTTTCTACAGCCGTGCTTGTGTGCAGTCTATAAGCCAATACTACACAACGCTCTCCAGTTGGAATGAACCAAATACCATAAAAAGAAAAATGGCTTTCTGTGTGCATCATGCAGACTTCAAATTATTATTTGAAGTCTTATTCTGTATACAGGGTCTCAGGATCTAAGACTTAGGGCACGAGACAGGGTAGACCCTGGACAGGGTGCCAATCCATCACAGGGCACACACACTCAAACACTCTGTGGGTAATTTGGAAGCACTAATCTGCATGTCTTTGGACTATGGGAGGAAACCGGAACACCCGGAGGAAACCCACCAAACTCCATGTACAGTGCATAGACCCACGGTGGGAATCAAACCTGAAACCTGGAGGTGCAAGGTGACAATTCTAACCACTAAGCCACTATGCCGATTGTTTAAAACTGTGAAAAATACTACTTTCATCTACTGTCTAATTTAACAGAGATCTAATATGAAAAATTAGCTCAATGGGCATGATGTTTGGTGAACAGTATACCACCCCCATAATTCATTTATATAAAATAAATGGTGATGATCTGGTTTTGCATCAGTTGGAGAGGTCTAAGCTCAGCAACAATACTGTATGTGACAATAAAGTGAAGTAAGCTGACTACCTGAATTTGCTGAATAACCAGGTTTAACCCATCAATGCTTTTTTTCCCCCCGTTCCTGATTGCACAAGCATATTCCAGCACACAAATTGTGAGAGAGTGGTTCTGGGAGCATGAGGAATCATTTCCGTATATGAATTGGCCAACGCATTGCGCACTGAGATCAAACCTAACCGCAGTATACTGTAGATGTTGAAATATATTATGGTTGACAAACAACGTTTATGAGCTACAGCGTTTTTCCAGACTCCAGCTTAGGTTACTCATAAACAGAATGGGTTAAGTGTCCTGTGAAATATAATGTACCGTATATGCTACCTGACACCGAAGGTGACCTGCAACAGGGTGCATATTCCAGAAACAAAGAAGATGGTGCTGATCAGGTGGCTCTGAGTGAGTGCATCGTGCTGCAGACACAGGCCCTGGGACATGATCAGCGGAATGGCAATGATTCCACCAAATGCAGTCAAAAAGTGCTAAGAGAAATAACAATGAGAGGTTTTATTGAGCTTGTTTAAAGTTTAATATGCTTTATCTTATCACTCTAAATAGTTTTTTTCTTTTTATGGCATGAACTTACCTGAATGCCCAGGATGATGCATAGGTACCATGGTGGTACGTCAGTTACACAATATGTGAGTTTGTCTCTGCTGTTGTCTTCTGATACCGCAGCATTGTGTTCATTACTCAATTCACAGAAATTATTAACCATGCCGTCAGCCTGGAGAACAAAGGGAGGGGGGATGTTGCTGGATTAACACACTTTTTATAAATGCTATTGAAGTTTTGGTAGACTGCTGCAACATTGCTGTGCCTACATGGTTTTAGACAGACTGAAAAGTTCAAGTTATTTGTCATAAAAGCACTCATTTTAATATAATGTGGCAAATGCAGGTAAAGTATGCACAATTAGTGCATACTGTAACTGGCTGTCAGCCAATTTTTAACAAATATTGAATTTAAGAAGGTCAGAAGAATTATTTTCTTATAAGAACAGTCTTGTCAAGTGTATCTGTAAAACCCATCAAGCACCTTAATGAAACTGGCTCTCATGAAGACATTCCCAGAAAATCAAGATCAAAGTTGCAGATCTGTTGCAAAGAAGAACTTCACCTAGTTTAGAGTTACCAGCCTTAAAAACCACCAAGTTACAGCACCTCAGATTAGAGCCATTATAAAGGCTTTACAAAGCATAAGTAGCAGACACATCTCATTGTGTTAAAGGAGATAGACCGTGAAGTTAGAAGTCCAAACTTTTGACTGGTACTGTATCTGCTTGAACATACAGAACATCTCGCGTCCTAGTTGTAAATAAGTGGCCACTTCCGCAAAGACTAACTAACAGCTCTATTCCTATTCTCTCAAACATTATCTAGCACATTCCAAACTATCTGAATGTTGACATGTGTATTACCTCCCACAATACAAACTATACACCTGAAGTATGTGCAGAAACAGAAAAAAATCATTCATACTGATATATAAAATGTAAAGTTTACATTGGTTATGAATTTAGATCAACTTTATGAAGCTCCCAAATGGAGATGATGTCACCTGATGATGTTACTGGAACTATATGAACCTTAAAGCTGCAAATTTTTTTGACCAAACTGCTGCACAGTAAAAATCATGGTAATAATGTTAATTTGGGTAAAGGGTACTGTAACGGTACCCTTGGGTAAAGATTTGGGTACTGTGCAAATGTCTTAGGCACCCTAATTTTTTTTTTCTTTTCTACCAACTTTGCTATGCATGTTGATTTTATGATTCGGTATGAAAAAAGGTTTATGATTTCCAAACATTATTATTCCAGCTAAAAAATGTTACAGTGTTACAATTTTACAGGAACTTATCTGTAGAACAGAAAAGAAAGCATTAAATAATGTTAAAAAAAAAATAAATAAATAAATTCTTTGGGGTTGTAAATGCATGAAAAGAGAAACTGGGGCAACAAAGTCTTAAGAAGGATTGTGGCTGGTTCTGCAGGATGTTCAGTAATACTATGCAGCCATTTCCTTACAAAACTGCACAAATTGCATCTGAGACTATATTTTAGGCAAATGGTCGACATGCAAATTATTGACTGTTTTATTAATTATCTGTTTACGGATTTTTTAAGTTTTGAAAGTAGAAACTTTTATTAAAGACATCATTGCGGTTATTTGCATGTGCCTAAGACTCAGTACCGCAAGTTTTTACTGTCTCTAAGAGTGCATAAACCTACTGTATTCCTCCATTAAGTACTGTATTTGCTAAAGTAATCTGTTAAGTCTAACTGCTCTTTCCAGTGCGTTTTTCTTCCATTCGGATAACATATGATATGTCCTCTAATTATATAAAACTATAAAATTCTTAAATCAATTGCAAACTTCTATGGCAAATGTCTGTACATGATCTTCAGGAAACAATTGGCATGGATTGTGCAAGTGACACCAGAGTACTGCAGAAGTCTTTTTGAATATACAGTATTCTCAGCTGGATCGAAGACGTTTTGAAGTATAAAGGACTTCATACTAAATAATCATTGTGTAATAGCAATTAAATTGCATAAAATGAATCACTTTTAGCAACTTATAGCAACTTATTCTTATTATCCTATTATTTGTATTAATTGTGATATATATATATATATAAAGGGAATGCCAAAAGTAAAAGTAAGCAGTTTTCTAGGTAACTACTAGCCAGGTGTATTTCCCTCTAAATATAGTTATACATGCTGGTATTCAATTAAGTTCAGGTTTATTTATATAGCTTTTTCTTGACAATGCAATAATTATTCTTGACAGTTTCTGTTCTGTTTTCATAAATTAACTTAAGCTTGAGCAAAAACACAAACACAGCATGGAACATAACTCCTATCATAGTAATGACACACGGCTATATAAATTACAACACTGTTTAACAACATTACAACACTGAACAAGCAAACAAATCATAAATTCTCAGTCATGAATTATATCTAACCAGCTTGCATAACTAAATATATAATAAAAAAAAATTTCTGACCAAAATATATGTCAAAAGACAATTTTATATATTTATATATATATATATATATATATATATATATATATATATATATATATATATATATGATGACTACAAACAAAGAGAATTTTAAAAATACAAATATACAACAACTATTTAAAACAACTCATATATAAGCAGTAATGTCAGTAATGTTAATAAGAGATTTTGTATTTGTTTTTGTATTTGTCTTAATGCCAGGAACACATAAGCACTAAATCACAACTACAATTGCAAAGACAAATAGATAAATGAAATCATAATAATGAACAGTACATTGACTGTATTATACAGGATAAAGGTTTTTTAATAGACCTATACATGTAGTAACACATTTGTACTGTAAACATTTACTGTCATTAACTAAAGATATTAAGTGTACTTACATGAAATGAATAAATGTTCTTGCTCTTCTCTTCCGAAGCCATGAGTCTAGTCTCACTAAGAACAGGAATGAACGAGGAGTGAGAGGGAGTGCAGGAAAGTATGAGAAAGACATTGTGTCTGTTGCTCAAACTGATTATAAATCCTCTGATCACGTGAACTTCACTAACCCCAGCACAAACAAAAAAAGCAGCTGACAAGAAAACCAATGATAAAAATATAGTAATAATATATTAACTCCCTCTCTCTCATATACAGTATGTTATACAGTATGTATGTATGTAGGTATGTATGTATGTACAGTATGTATGTATTTATGCATTTATGTATGTTTGTATGTTTTTTATGCATTTATGTAGGCATGTGTACAAGTTCAGGTCAAACTGGTACAGAGTACAACTTACCTTTATTTTTCTTTATCAGTCCTCAGGAGCCACAACCCTGCATGTTTTCCAGTTATCCCTGCACTACTTACTGCACACTCCTGAGAGCATGTGTGTTCAGGCAATAATAAGGCAGAAGATACAGATTCACTTTGCCTTCCCCCACATTGAACACGCCTCTGAAAAGGAACTTCCTTAATCGCCTAAACAGGTGGAAATCACTTTGAGTGAGAGGACTGTACTGTATGACTGTATGAGGGATGTGGTAGTAACTCCCAGTTGAGCTCCTGTAATGCCTGTAATGAACCAATTACATATTTCCTTTTTACAGACAAAATCTTTAAAAATATATATATATTCGTTGGTGAGTCACACCAGACTAGCTTTTCAGATACACACATCATACTGCATCACTGATGCTTCATTTGTCATGAGTATTATGGAGATGCTTCCGGTTTTACACAAAGCCAATGATAAAGACTTACTACATGCGAAATGCAAGCCAACCACTGCCCCTTTCCAGTCAAAGATCCAGAGATAGAAGACCAAAGAAACACCTGGAAGTTCTTATGGAGTGTACTGATCAGGAATGGAAGCAAACCTTCCATTGCAGTAACATAATTTCATGTCGCATTGCTAATATTCTTTCTATTGAATGTATTATTGAAGGATTACTTGTTCCAAGTGAAAAAATTCACTATGATTGGTTCAGTCAGGTCAGACTGTCAAAGCAAGCTGGGTGGCTGATGAAGACAATATGTTTTGTTCTTTCGTCTGGTACCTGGCTACTCTAAGATTCATGCTGAAGGTCATGCTGAAAATAGTTCGTTTTTGCTAGTGTTAGTATGTCGCAAAATTTCTGAGACATTGTCTTGAATTTTGTACAAAATGTGCCTTGACATCCTGGTCCTTTAGATTTTTCGACATGTTAGAGAAGCACACATGTCACCCCACATTACCAAAAAGAAGACGCTTAATTTCCAAATCCATGAACATATATAAATTATATTCACTGTTTTGCGTTGTAAGTACGTATAATATCACTTCAAGCCTCAACACATTAGTCTTGAAATGCTGGTCTTTGTTTAGCTCTAGTTAGTCTTTAGCATGATATGCCAACACGCCAACAGATGGCAGCACATGGCTGTATGCACAGTCACAGGGAGCACCGACCTTCATAAGTCAGTGTGCCAAAAGACATCGTCCTGTGTACATCAGGAGCTGGTGGTGGTTTACCCCATCTGCTTTTTCATCACACACAGCAAGTTGGAATAAAGAGTGAAAGTGAAATTCTGCGTGAAACTGGGCAAATCTGACCCCGAGACGTTTGATATGATTCGACAAGTTCCCGACAATGCTCCATTGAGTCATTCGAGGTGTTTTAAGTGGCACGCACGCCTCAGGAGTGGAAGAACATCACTGGAAGTCGTTTAACTCGTTCAACTTCCAAAAATGTCAAAATCATTCGGTAACTTGTGCATGATTATGAGAGAACAATCCACAACATTGCTATCATACAGAACAGTCCATGCAATCCTGACGTGTGATTTTAACATGTACCGTGTTGCTGCCGAGTCCCCAGGCAAAAGGAACATCACGTCGAAAGTCTGCTAGGAACTCCGTCAGCATACCGTGGATGACTCATCATTCATGTCAAGGATCATTCCTGGTGACGAAACTTAAGGTGTATTGGCGTGAGACAAAGTATTCAGAGTGGAAGAGCCCATCATCTCCACAACATTTGCAGCATTATGCTTCAAGGATTTGCCACCAGGGGCCGGACCGTCAATAGTTAAGTCTACTGCCAGGTTTTAAGGCATCTGAGGAAGAACATATGTCGTAAAAACAGAGCTTGTAAGTAGAGCTAATCTTGAAACTTTTTGAAACCCCCTCGTTGTATTTCTATATGTATATTATGCCTTATATTATGAAATCTTGGTTTGCTCGCTCTGGTTTAGTTATTCTGTAGTTTTATGGAAAGCAGAGTTTAGCATTAGCCCTGATCACATGACTGTCATCCAGTGACCTGAGTCGAACTTAAACCTAATCATCAAGCTGTGTGCTACTTTTGGAACACTCACATGCTGTTCTCCATATTTGTACGATTTATCTACAAGGCGCTTTTACATAACTGAGAATCAGTCAAAGCTGATTTAACATTTTTCTATTCCTTTTACAATAAAAAAAATCAGTTACCAGATCATTGAATGAATGCAAATTTTTATTTTTATTTCCTATGTTTGTTTTTAGAGTATTTTAGTGTTTTGAAGTATTTCAACTTTTTTGGTGACTCTGTCAAGGCAGGACATGTGACAGGGCTGATGGAGAGAAACATCAACTAATAAATGTGTTTACTTAGGAATGACAAGGAATGAAATGCAACTTCTTTCTCTCTCTCTCTCTCTCTCTCTCTCTCTCTCTCTCTATCTGTCTATCTATGTATCTATCTATCTCTCACTCTCAGATGTTTGATTATGATTTACAGGAATATGATTGTACAGTATATGATTTAAGGGAATCAGGACACTATTTTCAATATGAGGTGGTCAAGATGTCTACTGAAAACACTTATTTTGTGTTTCATTTTTAGAGTGATTATCATTGGCCTCCCTTTCTAAATATCATTCTAACTAATTATTCCTCAAAATTTGCTAAATTTGTAGGAAATAAATCCATTATTCAGCTTCTTCGGCTTGATTCATCCATACATGTATCACTAGTGTAGGGTTTCTATGTTTTTTTTTGGTGGAGCTAAACAGAGGAGGGACTATGTACGTTGCTTAGGGTTTTTTTCATAAAGGGATGAAAATATGAATGGCGTGTTTAAGCACAGATTTCTGTAAATGTCCAAACATTATCAAAAGGGGAATTTTGCAAAATAGGTCACCTTTAAATTTTAATACAAATGAACAGTTTGACAGCAAATCCCAATAAGCACCATTTTCAGAATTTTTATTAGTTTAAGACACACAGTGGCTACATTTTCGAGCAAAAGTTGACACACTGTGACAAGCCGATTGTATCGCTATCTTGTTGCGTGATCAGTGTAACATAGAAGTTCTCAGCTCCAGTCCTGGAGTATACTGTACCTGCTCTGCAGATTTACAGTAGGTGTTCTCCCTGCTTTATCACATCCAATTAAAGAGAGCCAGTTAATTATCTGATTACTTAAACCAGATGTGCTTGGAGCACTGTGTTTGCTGCATAAGAGATAGTGGCAATGTGTTACTCCTTTTTTTAATCACATCATCAGGTTCAGACACTTTGAACTTCAATTCCCATCAACCTCACAGACTCCAGGAGATGCCATCTTTATACCTTTCACTTGTTATGTGTTTCTCCTTGATTAGTGTTCAAATTGATGTTTTTTTTGTTTCTGTGTTCCTAGATAAACATCAGTTGCCACTAGCCTGTTGTGTGTGTATAGACCAGGTTTACTAGTTCTTAATTTTCTCTACTTATAGATACTATATAGAATTAAAAAGATTTTAGGTACATAAACATATACTTTTTGTATCTAGTGAAGCTTCCAATATACACATTACATTGTCTATATATACGTGTACTCCAACTCAGTGCCAAGGAAAGGTGGTTTAGTACCCTATTCAAATGAAAGTGTATTATACCCAGAACCTCCACTAGATGGACACCTACACCGAACATTAACAACAATATAATATAATATAATATAATATAATATAATATAATATAATATAATATAATATAATATAATATAATATAATATAATAATGGACCATAAATTTGGATATCTTTTTCAAAATTTCACAATAAGGTAAGCTTTCTTGCCATGAATAAAATAAAATGACCAACAAGTGATACATTCCTGAAATCTAAACATTTTAATGACAAGTTTTGACACCTATTGTTTTAGACCTTTGATTCAATTCTCCGTGACTTCAAAGACTCATAATAAAATAGCACTATAATATTTAATAGTTATACACAAGTTAAACATATTGCAACAGCTGCTAATTCAACATATTATTATATTATTTGATTACAGCAGATTAAGTAAGTATGATTAGATATATTATAAAAATGTTACGTAAATGCCTGAGTAACATTTTATAATCCTTTTCTTAGAGCAACAATAACGGGTTTATATAATGGAGCCTATCCCAGGATACTTAGGGCACGAGGAAGGGTACATACACCCTGGACGGGATGTCAATCCAATCCATTGTGGGGCACACACGTACACACACTCACACACTATGGTCATTTTGGAAACGCCAATTACACTAATCTTCATGTCGTTGGATTGTGGGAGGAAACCGGAGTACCCGGAGGAAACCCACCAAGCACGAGGAGAACAAGCAAACTCCACGCACACAGACTTGAGGCAGGACTCTAACCTGGATCCTGGAGGTGCAAGGCAACAGTGCAGCAAACAGCTCCCTTTTTTTCCTTCACAAGAAAAAATCATAAAGTGAGATCTGGACTTCTTGGAGGCCATTCATGAGATCCCAGCCCATGTCCTGGAAAATACTGGCGGACACACTGGAGGACTTGATCAGAAGCATTCCATCCCCGACCGTATGAGGAAACCATATGGTGCCTAAAGATCTGCTTTCATTTTCCTACGTAATAAAGAACGTGTACAATTTGTTTCAATAAATTTGTATTAGAAATATGGACTTTATTTCCAATTTTTAATGTATAGTTATTTTTCCCCCACCCTGTATCCTAGAAACATACAGTACTACTCTCTGTTTCATCATTTCACTTGAAATAATTTGTTGCATGTGCTGTGTCTTTTAGATGTATAGATAGATAGATAGATCGATTGATTGATTGATCTACAACGCATGTGTGCACTGAAGCTGATAAAAGTGACCCACGCGCTGATGGTGACGTCACGAGCCGGGGATGTAACGCGCTCTTCTTTTCGTACGTTGTAAAAAACATTTTTTTTTTTTTTAGATTAACGTGGACTACAAACCTAGAAACAAAAATGAGATAATATTTTAAACAATAATAATAATAATAATAATAATAATAAACAATAAAGCCCATTCGTGGGCTTGCTTTAATCTATTGAGCAGGTTGGGGCGCGTGCGCGGCGCTCTCCGCAGTGGCGCTCTCTCCGCCCGGCCCGTTGCGCACTGACAGGAGGAGGAGGAGGAGGAGGAGCTGCCTCACTGCTCAGCTGTCCGTCTGTATTTTGCACAACAAGGAGGCAGCAGACAGTGCGATGGCGGCTGGAGGAGGATGCACGGACAGCGCGGATGAGTACCGGGCCGAGGTGGAGCGCCTGAGCCGCGAGCTCGCTGAAGCGAACCGGGAGAAGATCCGCGCGGCGGAGTGCGGCCTCGCAGTGCTCGAGGAGAACCAGGGTCTGAAACAGCAGTGCGCCGAGCTGGAGGCTGAGCAGGAGGCGCTCAAGAGGGAGCTGGAACAGCTGCAGGAGGTAATGCACCAACACACAGGGTCACAGGGCACACTGATGCACATCAACACACAACACACACAGTAAATCTAGGATCTAAGATCATGCATGCCAAGATCATCTCTCTCTCTCTCTCTTAACCAGAGATGCTACAGTATTTCACACACTGAACACACATTCTGTGCTTTAACTGTTTTGAAATAATATGGAATAAAGAGGTTATTGATCTAAGAGCAATATATATTACACACACAAGAAGTATAAAAAAATACAAATAAAATATATTAACCAAAATGTGTTAAAAAATAAAAATGTAAAAAATATTTTAAAAAAAAAGAAGAATTTAAGCAGATCCGTTTTTCATGTTAATAATTTGTCACATGTATCTTCCAGCACAGTGAAATTATTTTTTCACTTATCCCAGTTAGGAAGCTGGGATCAGAGCGCAGGGACACCTGGACAACATAGGGTTAAGGGCCTTGCTGCAAACAGTGGCCAAGTTTGCCACATTTAACATTTGATCTTAAATATTTCTACTGCGGTTTATGGAATTTGTGTGGCAGCTTTGGCCAACATTTCAAGTTTCACTGTTGAGCCCTTGAGCAGTTGCAACTTACTGGTGCTGGGGCTTGAACCCTCAATCTAGTAACCCACAGCCTCAACCTATTTAGCCAGAACTGCCCATTAATACTTACTAATACTTTGTTGTCTTTCCTTTAGTGGCTTTAAGAGCAACAACTCGCTTAGGTTGATATTGAATCCATTGAAATTTCATCCCTTTTTTTTTTTTTAAGAAAGTAATACAATTCTCTTATTAACAGTACAAAGAGCAATTTCAGGATATTCCTACTGTAGCTATTTGTCCCTTCCACAGTCCACCAATCTGTCCTCTTTGAAAATGAGAAATTTCTGTGGAATTCTCACTTCTAGGCACGCTTAAAGATGGGTACAGTATGTTTCAATCTGAAAAGAGGCCATAGTCATACAGTAATAATGGCAACACATTCTGTCGCATAAATCGCATCATAGTACTTCAGGTGTCTGTTTACTATCTTGCATGTCAGTGTACAGTGGGAGCAAAACAAAGTGCAACATACTGTATAGCTCAGCCGGCTTCCACCTTGTATTGATTAAGCTGCTGGCACGGTAAGCATTTTCTTCAGGCGTCTTAGGTCTGTTTGGATGTACTCCGGCACACCGAATTACTGCTTTATCTGTCTGGAATTTTATCTTCTCTCAATGCTTAGATTTTTATAAAAGAATATTTAACTGGGATTTTGATCTAAATATTAGCATTATTACTGGTGTCATTTTTTTTTTCTTTTTTTTTTTTTGACATTTTGTTATATACTAGGGTGTTTATGGCTGGTGATCATGTACAAGGAATTAATCTTTAGCCTTGTCACTCTTATTACTATAGAACAAGTACAGGAAAAGCAAGAGAGACACCAGGTTTTGTCTCCCAGCATAACAGCTGGTCCTGGGAATAAGAAAAAAAAGTAAAGAGAAAACAGTGCACGCTAAACATTATTCATTTGGTGCAGGTAATTAGTGCAAGTAATTAAGAGAAAACAAAAACATAATTATAGACTACGTTGTGCATTAATTAGGAAATGTTCATTTGCCAGATACCAGAGTGAACCTGTTAGTACAACAATAAATGCCATTTTTGTGACTGACATGTCGTTCTATAAAGTTAGTTAATTTTTTATGGGCAGATTCACACTGCAAGACTGAAACATTGTTTTTAAGCCTATTCTAATCATTTCGTTCCATGTTAATAAAGAATATACTGGCCTTTGCCACTTATAAAACTTATATTAAAGCAATATTAACTGCGTTCAAACTAATACTGTATAATGTGCAAAGTTTTGTTGTAATTTGAAGGACAAAAGTCTACAATCTTTACCACTGCACATACATGCATTATATACTGTAGTTTAAGGATACACTGGCACCCTTGGAATGTTAGAAATAAATGTTGGTACTGTATTTTAGCCAAATAATCCAATTATTTTAAAGAATTTAATATTAAATGTTTCAGGAATTGAGAAATGTTAGACATGACAATGAGCAATCTGAGCAGAGAAGATCAAAATCTTTACAACTTTAATTAGACATTTGTAGTCTACCACCTATTTATGTTTTACAATTAGTTCTAGCGATGTCAATGGCTTTTTTAATTACTTTTAATTACAGACTTTTTGCATTTACCCTCCAAAAATGTGCCTGCCTTTAATAAAGCACACATTTAGCCACATATCCACAGTCTTGTGTAGGTCCCTTTTGTGCCATTTCTGGGGGTGTGCTGTGGTGTCCAGATCCTACCGTTGGTGGGGTTGTGGGGAGGGCCTGCGTGGATCAGCTCGATTGGGATCTGTAGAGTTTGGAGGCCGCATCAGCAGATTTTACCAGGTCCAGCTTTGCCTGCCAGCTGTGGTCCACTGGATTTTCTGTTGCCTTTCTATTCTTGACTTGTCTTTTCTGTGGGATTGGACCGGACAAGCTAGTCTTTGTTCCCCACAGGCAGAAATAAGTCTTGGGTGCCTGTGATCCTGTGATCAATTTATTGTTGTATTATTAATGTTGTTTAAATGCTATGTGGTGTTGATGTTATGGCTGACTGGTGTAGAATCTTTTTAAAAATTTAGAGTGACCAATGAGACTTTCCTTTAGCTTATTATCATGTTTTTGTCTGTGTATAGTAATAATAATAAAATTATAAGGAAACATAAATTGGCGGTGTTTGATTGGTAGTGGTTATGCAGTATTGTGGACTAAGAATTTGTGAACAGCTCTCCAGGTTGTGAGTCTTTGTGTCAGTAATTGCTTTTATTCCCTACAATGGTTCTAGGTAGTCGAGCGGTAGAATCAGCCCTGAAGGCTTTCATGGCTTTAATTAACTGCTGACTTCACACACAGACTGTCTAGCAAAACCATGCTAACCTTCAAAAAGCTCCTCTTTAGCGCTGTAATGGGTTTTGCTTTCATTGAACGTCATGTGGAGTAATTATTTCATTAGGAATTTTATTGGAGAAGTGTGTGTGTCCGTGTCCAGGGAGGTTGGAAGGTGTATCTGAGCCTGTCCTGAGGTGATAGTTCTCTTCTGATTTGAATGCATATTAAACAGTAAATTAATAACAGTTTAAATCTCACTTATTCTAAACACACGATTTCTTAGGATGGAAGGAACGAAGGAAGGACGGTGTATCTACGCAGTAGGATCCTTGAAAACTTGAAAAAAAAGTGTTTCATTCTTTACTTGATATAACATTTCAGAAAGCATTCCTGATGAATCAAGTTTTATAAATAGAGTCTATCACAAGTCTGTTATCCTAAATCAAGGACAAAAGCTGCTGTAATTGAAAATCTTAAGGAAAAAAGTGGATGGTTCTGTACTACCATGTTAATATTTTATATTCTTCACATTATAGACAATAGGGATTGCAAGCCGTTTTGAATTTGTTGTGACATGAACAAACTGTCCTGATACAGTACAGATTAGATGTGTATCCATGTATTGATATTTGTCTTTATACAATTTTCAGGATCTGTTCTGATCCTTCAGTAAGGGATGATTAAATTTCTGACAATCAGTATACTGTAGCAGACACTCCTCATAAAAAGATGCCAAAAATGTGTATAGTTCTTTACAAGGGCTTGTCTGTTAGATGGTTATGATCAGTTTGGAAGAAGTCTCTAGTGTTTCCTAAAATGGCAAAGTTTTCAGAATGGAGGACTTCGTGCTTTATGGTTTCTTGGTAACATAACAGGCTGATTCTTTTTGTCTTACTTGTGGAGATGCAAAAATGATAATGGTTTAGTCATCTTTATATAACTGTTAAAAATGAAGCACAGTAAAAACAGGAACTAGCTTGTTATGCGGATGTCCCACACCATTAAGTGTCATCGAAAATAGATAAAAAAAATAAGCATGTTGTTCATTAATAAAAAAATTATATGTATAAAATAAAACTTCTGGAATTTTTTTATAATAGCATGTCGTGTAACTCAGCTCTGCCTTAACTGTGCCTACACGAATGCTGGTGCGCATACAGTAGATGACCCTCCTGTGTACGCTGTTGCAGCTCCAACCAGAAGAACACTTCTTGGTTCTCAAATTAGAATGTGCTGTGGCATATTTTTGAACTGCTTTTATTACCAATTCAACCTAATGCAATACACGACTCAGGCTTTGTCCACATGTACACGGGTATTTTTTAAATACAGTAAGTTCCCTACATATGAACATTTGAGTTACAAACTTTCGAAAGATACGAACATGCATTCGCATATGATCAATCGTGTCCCGTGCGTGCAAGGTGCATCCCAGGATGTCCAGGATGCAAACGAAAAAAGCAGCGTTAAAGCTGGTACTGCTAAGAAACGCCAAACAATAACGATGGAGACAAAAGTGAAAATAATTGAGAGAATGGAGCGAGGTGAAAAGATGACAGACATTGCTCATTCTTTTAACATGAATGGTTGAATCATCGGCACAATTCCAAAAAACAAGCACAAGATTTAGTTTTATACTGTGTATAGCCAATATAGCCAATATATGTATAGCCAATATATATATATATATATATTTTTTTTCTTTCTTTTCTTTTTTTAGGTTTTTTGTTATTTATCTCACAAGGAAAATGTTTGTTTTTTGGTAAACTCTGAAACCAAGTTTGATATACCTGGGAAAAATAAAAGCCTGAAACGTGGCTGCACCGGTGCATTGGGTCAAAAATGTTTTAAGTTAAAATAAATTGCAAGATTTATTACATTTACTCAAACTTTCATATTTTCAGGGCTCCTGAGTTTACTCAAAGTTTAATCCGTCGGCTGGGCGTGTGTACACCCTGGTCATGCCTTTTACTCACCCTTTTCAGCTGAATGGCATGCTGTTGATTCCTGACTGCAGTGATGAATGATGTTTATGTTGTAAGGTCCATTGTTAGCTCGAGATGCACATACTGTATTTACACAGTAACTATGTCCTCTTTGTGAACTCATAGAAATAAGTAAGGGTTTACTTACTTTCTCTCTAACATTTACCGAGAAGAGTTTTAGCAAAGAACGTGATCTGAAATTTCTTTTCTTGTTTTTTGTTTGCTATGTACAGTATGCTGAGGATTTTAGTGTGTCCTGTGGCAACGTTGCTCTGATTTGGCTGCATTAAAGGATGACTTCTTTGCTCGTCTCTGGATGGAGGAACATTTTTTGCGCTAGAAATCCTTTGTAATATCTAATAAACGTTTTTCTATTTTTGCTGCAGAATTGGGATGTAGAAAGGCACCCGCAGGCACGTGTATTGATTTCTGACCTACTTGAACTGTAAAAAGACTGCAGTCTCCAGAGCAGCAGTGTGTGCTCTCTTAGTGCTTGCTTTGTAACTGAATGACAATAAATTTTGGTTATCTTTCTTTTCAGGATCCTAAGAGTACTTAGGAAATGTGGCAGAAAATAATGCATGTACAGATAAGGGTTTTCTTTAAAGGTGATATATGTATTTTTACAGTCACATTTGTTAAACTGTTTCCTGGTCTGCCTAAATTTAGACAGTAAATAAAAACTTTTTACATAAGTGGGGAGTTATTGAACAATCAGGCATAACCTGACCATTAAAACCATCTAGGTTTTGGGTTCCCCTTGTACAGCACTGGCCATCGGGCCTACTGTAGGTGTGTGCTCTGGTGTCTGGAACCAGGACATTGGTGGAGGATTTAAAGGAGGATTAACTGTTTAGGGATGGAAAATGGACACATACTCGCCTGTGGTACAATTTTGGATTCATAGTTCTACATACTATATGGATAAATATCTAAACCGTATTTAAAAAACCCTGGAAGTAGAGGTGTTAATGAGGTGTGAGATGCCAAGCATGTTGTAAACAGAACAGGAACAAAGACAAAATCTTTAATAATTTCCCAGGTTTTATTCTCTTAATTTATCTTCAGATTTTGAATAATATTTCTTAATGGACAAAATAATTCATTGTGATTGTGTTAGAAACGGACATTACTGAGGGACTGGTGCGGTCTAAGATTGGATGATGTACTTCATCAAAAACTCAGATTTCACTAATGTTTTTTTTAGTAGAGAAGTATTTGTAGTCAGTCAGTGATGTGGCCAGTGATGTCCGTGCCAAGGCTGGTTTAATGATCTGTAAGGGCGGTTGGAGATCATAAAGAAAAGAATAATTAAGACTATTGTACTTGTAGTGGAAGGAAATTGGACCACACATGCTGTCTCTCTCGCTCTCTCTGTCTCACACACACACACACACACACACACACACACACACACACACACACACACACACACACACACACACACACACACACACACACACATACTTTCCAAGCCAAACAGATGCAACTGCGTATTACTAAAAGCCCCTCTGCTCTCTAACCGGTGGGTAATGTATACACACAAACACACACTCATATAGACAATGCAGTAAAAGTGTGTTGAGTGGCTGAAAGCCCTTTCTTCAAGCCACACTGTGCATACTCGTCTGTCTCATCCTCTTTTGTGTAATGAGTGTGAATGAGACATTTGCAACCCTACAGACTTTTGTGGGTGGCCCACTAATAAACATAGCTATCAACAACAACACAATTCCTTTCTATTATATTACAGTCATTTATCTCTCTCTCTCTCTCTCTCTCTCTCTCTCTCTCTCTCTCTCACACACACACACACACATACACACACACACACACACACACACACACATAGAAACACACATGTATTTAAAATTGTGCTTTATACCCTCTTTAAATTATCAAATCAGTGGATCTCTATTATATAAATGAAGTAAGGTCCATTTATGCCACAGCAATAATAATTTTTTTTAAAACCTCCACATAACAATGCTCAAACTACTGTAGGTAGCACTGTTACTTGAAAGGAAATAATACTCCTCGATCTCCTAAATTCAAATTTAGCCCATGCACCTCAACAATAGGTAGGAAAATCATTTACTTTATAAGTGTATAACAAGTAAAACAAGTGTATAGATATCATTATAGCTGCATTGTGTAATGTCACTCATACCGAATATCACCAAGTAACTGATTACAACTGATACACAAATTTCTTTTCAGATTACCCTGATCAAAGCAAAGTGTCCATTTGATCCACCTACACAGAATACGCACAGAAATATCACGCACATGTATATTATGTAAAAGAAATAGAATGATTCATATATGCATAACTGTATAAAGTAGCATGTTTTATGTTTCATGGTACAAAACCAATCAGCCATGACATCAACATCATTGTCAGGTGAACTGAACAACATTGTTATAATTGTCACAATGATACGTACACCAGGAAACGGGTGACAGAATCATGGGCACCCAAGAATCACCCATGCCGGCGGGGACCAAAAGAAAAGCCAATTCACACAAAAAAGGAACTGATGATAAAAAGGCACCAGAACATCCAGTGCAACAAAGCTACCGTGCACTGGGCCCAGTAGGCAACGAGCTCACGACCATTGTACTAGCTGTCCCAGGAGACTTACAGTAGGGCACGAGCCGGGGTACACTCTGGACAGGGTACACCCATTGCAGGGCACACACAAACATACACGCACTACGTCAATTTGGGAACGGCAATTAGCCTAATCTGCTTGTCTTTGGACCGTGGGAGGAAACCAGAGTACCCGGAGGAAACCCACCAAGCATGGGGAAGAACATGCTGGTGTATAAATAAATGTATTTATTGTATTTCGTGCAGTGTATGATCTCCAAACAATATCCAGCAGTCAGAAGTCTCCAAGAACTCTATATAGGGGCTCCAAAGACATATAGATTTCTTTCTCCAAAGCAGGACAAGATGTCAATTCCTTCATCCACATCCCTCTATAGCATTAATCTATGCCTTTCCACAATAGTGCAATTACTGTATCTTCCTGGCTTGTAATAGTCTAAAGTCAATAAGCAATAATGGTTGCAGTTATAGCAAAACATCAGGGTGTATTCTTGGCAAGAAATTGAACTTTTTTTCCCCAACTACAATACATAACATACATCCCACCACATTTTTCCAGAATCCGTGTAATTCTGTACATTCCCATAGACGATGAATTAGTGTGCCGTTGTCCTCTCTACACTGTAAGGTAATGCATTCTTAACAAAAGAACAGGCAAGCAAGCATTAGATAGAAATCATTCAAATTGATGTCTTAAGCCTGAATAGTCTGAATAACTGAAACTCTGTACAGTATATACTGTACTCTGACTTTTCAAAACTAAGCCTAGTGAGACGGTGCCTTCTACTAATATAATCAGGTTTGCATCTATATTTGATATTTTTGTCTTTTGCAGGAGGGCTGTGATATTACTGTATATTGTTACATTAGTGAGAACATGACCTACAAAGTGCTCTAGAGAATGTTCCACTTAAAGATACACCCAATATGCAAATAAGACATATATAAATGTTCTTCTCTGGGACTAGGGTCATCCTAAGAACTTTGTGGTGATTCCTGTATCTCTCCAATTTCCTAATGTTTTAATGAGAGTTTCTTTCCTCCCTCAGTGCTCAAGTCAAAGATGCAAGATGAGAGTAGAGCTTTTCAGTTAGGGTTAGGGTTAGGGTTAGGGTTAGCTAATACTAATACTAATACTAATACTAATTTACTGCGCCAATAAAATAGGTGATTATCAGCAATCATCTAGGTTTCCTATGTTGAAGGGTCATGTCTATTGTTTTGCTATTGTTCCTTTTTACATTAGAATGCTCATCCTCGCTTGCAGGCCTCCTGAGAGTTTGAATAAGCAAAACCCGTCCTCAGGCAATCCCACACATTACTGTCCACAAGTGTTTTTCCAGGAACATGTGAAATAACAGTAGCAGGAATTTTATTCATGTTTAATCTAGTCAAGTAGTAACTATCTAATCATCCTGGTCATGGTCAGAAGGATTTCATGTACTATGTTGTTAAAATTTCAACAAATATAGTAGAATCAGCCAAATGCATCACAAGATATTGCAAACAGTAATACAGGTACTGTACGTCTAGCAATAGGCAAAAATGTCCTTTGAACTGTCCTGTGCAGTCCCTTGGCTTTTTTTAAGTATTAGAACTTTATTTCAATATATGAAATATTTAAATTGATTAAAGATTTAACCTCTAAATTCTATTTTTCTTATCTTATAGGTCATGGCTCTACTGTTTGTTGTAAAAGCTTGACAAACATAGGCAATGTGACTGTAAACATAGTATACTACAGTACTCAGACAAATTAGGGGGACACGTAGTCCCGGTTGAACTGGAATGCTCATGTCAAACCAGGACTAAGTGTTCCCTTCATTTTATTTATTTATTTATTTATTTATTTGGGGCGGGGAGCTATGTTGTAGTTTTAGGAAAGGAATCATGATCCTTTTTGGCTTATTTTCTACTTCTAGTAGTCATGGATCTGAGAAAGGAACACACTGAGTGCGTTCCGATCGTCTCTCATTCCCTGCGAAATAGCCTGCACAGGATATTCAGCCATGTTGGGTGTGGTTCCAAACTGCAGAGAGTGAAACTGCTCAGTTCCAATGGAACTGTAAACGATGTATGGAACAAGGGAACAATAGTGGTCTTCACTTCGCCGGAGAAGTGGAAACAGTCATTGCGCATCGCTGGAGCGTGAAAAAGACTGGAGTTTAAAAAGGGATCTATTATGATTATTATAGAGGGCTACCTGATGCAATAATTTTACACTGAATTGCATCAATAAATCCTCGCTATTACAAATGCTAGTAATCTGTAGAAAAACTGCACAAGAAAAACTAGTTCTCTGTACATCCGGTAAATTAAATAATGTATTTACGAGTTACGTGTACACTTTTCAAAAGTATAGATTTACAGTTACAATTACAGTTTTTGTCTTAAAACATTTCCAGCATTCAATGTTCTTTGAGTGAAATTTTCACAGTAGCAGCAACAGGTACCCGAGGTGCTTATGTTACCATAGTAACGCACAGAGCTGTGACGTCCGCGCTGGTGACACCCTGTTGCAGGGTGTTCTGAATGGAGTAATTTTGTCTGGAAAAGTTCCCTCCCCGCGCATGGAGTAGGGAGCACCCTCTGAAGTACTCTGTGGAATGGAACACAGCCATTCTTTGTGACGCTCCACTGAACATTATCTGTGTCCCATAATGCATTGTGTCCTGTGGGGTTTAATTCATGTAATTACTTTGTTTGCTGGCTGTGTTTTTGCGTGTCTTTGTCCTTGTCCTGTTTCTATGTTTTGCCTTTGTCCTCGTGATGAGAACAGCGGGCCTCAGCATGAAGCCTGTCAAAAATTTTTGCGCATGCTGTTTCTGTGAAAGATGTAATGAATGAAGCAGGTGATTCTGGGAAACTGGCCTGCTTCTTTTTGAAAAGACGTGTTTCATGGGACGAGTGTGACTTGTTTTGATAAACATAGACATATTTCTGAGTGGCATTTATGAATTAGATCCAGACAGACACCAACACGGTAGGCGTGAGTGCACAGAATATGGGCTTTCTGCAGTGGGAGGTGTTATGTAAACACTGCGTCACTCTCTCGCTCTCGCTCTTTCTTACTTTCTCTCTCCATCTCCCACTTTATCATAGCAGTATGCGTCATGCTATTAAATCAGTAATAAGGAGATTAAGTTATATTTGGATTGATTTTTCATGACATTATGTTATATGACTGAACAGGAATGTGGCATGAACTATTGTTGTCTGAAGTCAGTGAGCAGAAAATTAATGTGATCATCTCTCTCTCTCTCTCTCTCTCTCTCTCTCTCTCTCTCTCTCTGTTTTTGTCTGCCACTCTTTCTACCCCTCTTACTTTCTGTGCTGATTCAATTCTTATACCGTATATGTACCTCTTTCTCTTTGTGTGTCTTCTCCTTTCACCATCGCTCTGTTCCTTTTTCTTTTTGTCTCTATCCAGATCACATCAGTTCAGAAAGGCTTTCTTGGCATGAATGTTAACAAAAAAAAAAACATTGTTCCCAAAGCAATTATAAAACATTCATTACATTATAAATAATATTAATCTGAATTTATAACCATATACTGTATAAACATTAGATGTGAAATAATAACTGTAGATAAACTGTAGAAAAAAATGTAGAAAATGCCAATGAACAACAATAACTATAATTATTAGGTAACTATCTGAACAATATTGATATTAAATTGTAAATCTATCCCCCCCTGTCCCTCACATTATCTAGTTATCTCTTTATATCTCTTTGCCTATTTCTCCCTCTTTCTCTCCGTATCCATTTATCTCATTCTTTTTTTTTTTGTATACAGTGGCTTCTGCCGGTTATATACAGTATGTCTTAGGAAATCAAATAAAAGCCTTTTCCTTTTCATTTATCTTGCTGACAATTATGCACAAACAGTACAGAACTAAACTTATTATTATATCTGGTCTAACATTCATGTTTTTTTTTCCTTCCTGATCTTTGCATTCTCTGCACACTTGTGACAGAGTTTAAGCTGTGTATTAGTTTAGCTTGGCAGCTGCATCCTGCTTCACACCCACCCACACCCCCTCCTACACACACACACACACACACACACACACACACACACACACACGCACGCACACACTCACTCACACAACCTGTCATCACTCTGTCTGGAACAAAATGCTACAAGCACCAATCTGCTGTCCAATGCCACAACCCCCATCCCCACTCTCTTTCTCTATCACTTACTTGTTCTGTGTTATTTATTCTCATCGCCACATAGAATAGGGCAGAATTAAGGACATAGGAAAAATAAATTTATCATAATTACTGTATTATTAGGTTTCAGAAAGGATGACAGAAGAGGTTTATATTGATTTGGACATGCAGGTGCATACACACACACGCGCACACACACATGCACACACACACACACACACACACACACACACACACACACCTCACTTGTGCTCCCCAGATGTTGCAGTTAGGTCTCATGTTTCAGTCCCTCTCCTTGGTGCTGAAGTCTGCCATCTGTCTCATACGCTAAGTTCATGTTCTTCTAAAAGTGTGATTTTATTCATGATATTTTTTTATTAAAATGAACTATTTACTGATGAAAACAAAATCTGAAAGCTACTGTGGTCCTTATTGGATTTTAGCTCTATATCTATAGTGGATAAGTGTTTATTAGAAAGAATGTGGCCAGTGTAACCATGGATATTATAAGGTCATAATCAATTCTAACACTGTTTCCTTCCAACATGATTTGTTCAGAATGAATATCTCCATCAAAAAACTGATGGACAGTATTATTTGAGCGAATGTGCAAACACGTTCTATAGCTAGTAGTGCCAGAGTACCTCTTGTGTTTTCACTGCTCACAACAGCGATGACATTTTAATGTGCAGGACATGGGGGGGTGGGGGGTGGGATACAAGAGGTACACAAGAGGTACATTGGCACTACTATCTATAGAACGTGTTTGCACATTCACTCAAATGATACTGTCCATATGGTATGGTATGGTACTCCTGGATCAGGGTTGGAAGCCTAGCGTACTTGATAGATTTATAGACAATTATCTGACAGCAGTGCTACAGTACATCCTTACTCCATCCAGAAATAAAGCATGTCATCCCTTGGCAAAGCTAATCATACATATCACAAAAATGGAAGTCATGTCCATGTCATTCGCTTTTGAGTCATATTAGTAGAAGAGGCAGGGGATGTATTTCAGGGGAAAGTCCTTGCTCCTTCTCCATTGACTTTCCAACTGACAGCTTGTTTGCCTGAAGGAGAAATGCTAATGAACTCCACCATGAATGACACCATGAAATCAGTGTATAGTAAGGTTGCATAAATAAAATAAAAGTGACTATGAACTCTAAAAATGTGAGTGCACCAACTGGTCTAGAATTTTTTTGTTGTTGTTGTTGCATAATCACAATGAAGTAATTCAGTTTGGCTCTTCAGCTGATGAAATGGTGTTTTACTGACAAACCGATTGGTTTTTCTTTTGTATGGTATAAAACCAAAATAATTACTATCAAACTGGACGTTCTGTTAATGTATGTTAAAAAAAGCATACAGGACACATTTTATAATGAATTTTGCATGCTATCACTTTCAGCGCGTTTTCTTATTACAGATACAGCAAAAGTATATGAAAGTGTATTATATGCAGTGTTAGGTGCTGACCTGTGGCGTCTGCGTCACACTCTTCTCTAAATAGCAGCAACCAGATGGAGAAAGTGGGCTTTACGGACACAATACTTTCACAAAACCATCTGCCTCTTGCATTAGCCATCCAAAATGTAGTCTCTATAGAACAGTACTGATCCCAACCGTCTCTCTCTCTCTCTCTCTCTCTCTCTCTCTCTCTGTGAGCCCCCGCAAGTCCATCTGGGAAGCAGAGGTCCCTCAGCAAGCTACAGGCACATTGACTTTTCCTTACAATACGAGATGATTATTCATGCTGGAACTGAATTAATCTAAGCTTTTGTATCCTCTTGCCTTTCACATCACTCCCTCATAATAAGTCCGTCCCCAGGGTACAGAAACCAAAGTGAGGCACAAAAAGCTAACCTGCTATTGTTATTGTTGTCACTGTCGGTTTCCCCGGCTTGGTTGTGGTACTTTGTGTTGATTATTAATCATGTTGAGTAAATTAATTTAGGGATAATTAACACACAGACGGTTGCTGCTTACCTCATTTATCACCAGGACATTTTTTTCTGCATATCCATTTTACATTGTAGTACAGGAAAGATAAAAAAAAACAACATATAATTGCATTAAATTGTGTGGAAACAGTGCAATGTGTAAAATCATGCAGATACAGGTCTTTATACAAGTTTATACCGAAGGGTATAAAAAAAACAGCAAATGTCCAGTAAGTGTGCAGAAATGGCTTCAAAGCTTATAGGAAGGCTACTGTACAGTAAGTCATACAGTATAAACACTTTTTACAACTGTGGTAAGCAGGAAAACAGCTCAGAATGCATAACATGCCAAAAGGTGAAGGGTGAGCTACTGCAGCTTAAGATTACATCAGAGCTCTGCTTCTGTCTGAAATCTGAGGTTACCGTGGGGACAGGCTTATCGAAACTGGACAGGTTGGAAAAAATAAGTCAACTGTATGAGTGCACGATCATTGCCAAATTATGAATCACGATTTTTCTCCATGGGAATTGAGATTACAATTCTCTCATAGGATTCTCTTTTTTTCTTCTTCTTCTTTTTTTATCCAAAGCATTTATTTAAAAAATGTGCTGTCTATGCAGCACTTTCAACTCTCTTGTATTAAAAGAAGTGGCTTTTATCTGTTTTAGAAGTGAATAAGCTATTGAACATAACTAGAACATTAGATAATTTAACTAAATAATTTAACTAAATAATAAATAGCACCGGTGCTTTTGGACACTCAACCAATCTCAGCACTTCATCGTATGCGTTAGTTTATACCATTATTATTTTATTATTATCAGTAAGCTACTTTGTAAATGTCGCTGAGTTTGTTAGGTAGTTTGTAATTAAATACATAGTTTAAAGCATAGAATTTATTGCTGTCGAAGGTTTTATTGCTCAATTTTAACATACTTTTAGTATACATCTTTCTTCAATTCTTCTCTACTTCTATTCTATTTTCAGAGAATCAACGCTTCAGGTTTAACTCACTATAACAGTAAGCTATATCCCAGGTAAAACTGCACATGCCTGTCTGTTTTCAGACAGTAATACTGTATATATATTTAATTTTTTTTTGTCTGTGCATGTGTACATTTTGTACGTTTTGTGTAAATGAGACATTTACGGTGTGAACTAACACTTACAGTGATGAACACAACAACAGAAGTGTACATAATGGTTTGACACATCTACTGTACATGAAGGGGACACAGAGACCATGCAAAGGAGCCAATCAGAAACAGGTCACCAGAATGTACCTCCTTTTCCTGCTTCTGATTGGCTGGTATTGAGCAAGCATAGTCAAAAAAGTGTAAATTCAGTTAATAGATTTAAAACCGTTAGAGACTTTGTACTCTGTATGAAAGTACTACCAAAAGCCGGGACTGATAACACTGACAATGGAGAGCGAGTCCGTGAGCTCCTACACGAGCATAGCAAGTTAGACTCATCTAATCTGAAATAAATAAGCGACAAAACCAACACACAACACTTCACTGTATATGAGGATACAGCACTGGATATCAGTCAACTGCAGTGCATTGGCGGGAGCTCGCGCTCACTGTAACTAGCGGTAATAAAAGAGAAAACGCTAACATTGAAGCAATTCAGAATGATTTAGGAGCAAATACTAAGGAGACAAAGTGTTGTTTAAGATGACATAATATGCTATCAGATGTGTTTGCTTGCTGAAAGTGCTTTCGTGTCTGGTTTTGAATGTGAGTTTTGGCACATCTTTTAATTGTATGAGGTTCAAACCATACAGACTTTACCTCACTGATTGGAGTAATTGTAGATTGTAATTATGACACGATACAATTGATCTTGTTTTAAAAACTACATCCCAACTGGTAGAATCTGTAGGAATGTGTAAATATGCATTATTGACCTCATCTTTATAAACATGCAGCAGATCAAAATCCATCACTAAATGGCTGCATATTTATGCAAATGCTCAGCCCTTCTCCAGTCCTGTGTTATCATTCACTGTTAGTTTATCTGGATTGTGTCCATTCGGTGCCCCTGCTGTCCTCACTGCTCTTTCTAAAGTAAAGCGGCAGTGTGACAAGTTGCACTTTAACCATTTTTCACTTGGCATCTGCCAGCGCTTGTGAAGGAAGCTGCCATTGCTTCACAGATGTCTGGAGATCACTATGCTACAGTATCACTCCAGGACAAAGACGTCATATATGCAGCCTGCATTTTGAGCACATAAATGTTATTAAGAGTTATTAAAGCCAACTGTGAAAATGCGTTAAATCCAGTATATAGTCGTCTTTCAGTATTGTCATAACATTGCTAAGGGTTAAGAAATTATATAATGTATAAATTAAGAATGAAGTGCTGCAGAGCAAATGTAGACATGATAAATGACCTCCGTCCACCAGAAGACTTCGGCGTAGTCCATAGTGCCTATTTTACACTCCGTCCGCTTCTGCACACTCACAAATATAATAAAACGTGGCAGAGAGAGAAGGCAACTGAACCGCAGTGAATTAGCGAATGATATGCAGTACAATGAATCAGCGGTTACGTTATTAATAATTCATAGGTTTGTTTTGTTTTTTCCTGGTGAGTGGGCTTAAGTGGTACTACGGTTCCATGCTGTCATAATTTAAAATAAAAACTTCTGCAGTATGAAGAGCCACTTCATAGATGTGTGTTCATAGAGAGTGAGGTACTGTCTATGATGAGTTTTATTATTGTATTTATAATTATTATAGTTTATTAATAATAGTCTAACAATATTAATATGATAATTATATAAATAATTGTATATTTATTATATGTTTTCTTTGGTGTTCCTTGGTTTCTTCCACTTTCTCTGATTTTCTCCCATTCCATTAAAACAGAAAATCAGAATGGGTGTATTCATGTCTTCTAGGAATTACAGAAATTAAATAAATTAAGCAAATAATTACGTCATTCTGCGATGGATTGGCACTCTGTCCAGGGTGTACCCCGCCTTGTTCCCTAAGTCTCCTGGGATAGGTTCTAGACCCCCCCCCCCCCCCCCCCCCCATGACACTGAATACAGGAATAAGCGGTATAGTGGATGAGTGAGTGATAACATCATATTAATGAACTGTGATAGTAATTTCTTTTTGCACTATATAAGATCTGCATTTATATCATAGACTGTAAAAGAACTAAACAAACCCTCCATAATGTCACATGTGGTTTTTTAAAGAGCGGGTTTCAAGCTCAACTGTGAGAGCTCTGGTCATCATCTTGGCAGGAGCTGACTCTACCCAAACCCTCGTTAATCCATAAATGGTCAAATGAGCAGAACAAATGGATCCTGGCTGTTGGTTAAAGCATGTTGGCTTATATCAGGTACCACAACCTACTGTAGCCACTACTGTAGCCAGCTTAGCTTTAGCTTAGCTACTGTACATTTCTTGTGGTACGTTAAACTATAACAATTCCAGTTATCTGGTTGTGATGCATAGCAGACAGTTAACGGTTTGCCACCTGCATGCAGCTGTCACTCAAATCGCCCACACCCCTAATTATGCAAAATGTTATGGCTTACAATACAATATACAATTTTAACTGATGAGTTACATAAATACCCCATTTAGCCTATCACTCATTTACAGGTGAAATGAGAGGGAAATATAGCTATCAAGACAAAAATTATTTTTTTGTACTAGGCTGCAAACGTTTATTTCTGTTGCACATTTGGACATTTTAACATGTGCGCCTGAAGCAATCGACTCACTTTTGGAGCTAGCGGCCATTAGTGGCCACTAGTGGCCATTTGAGGAACTGCATATTTTGGCACTTCCAGAACCTGAGGTTGCCCCTTGGTTTATATAATATGCATTTGATTATACTGTATTTTCCTAAAGAATGGGGACTGTATAACAATACACCTCTAAAACCAACTCTATATACCTCTAATATAAGATATAATATAAAAAATGCACTCACATAGCAAGAGTGACTAACCAAGCAGTTAACAAACGTAAATAAGGTGTAAAGTTGATGAATATATCTGTTACGCTGAATGAACTTTGCTTAAAGAATTATCAAAATGATTAAAACGAATGAAAAAAGATCCTTCCAACGTTTTTTTTTTTTAAGATACCTACTGAATTAACAGATGAGACCATATTTAACTTACACAACCCTTAAACGACTAACAAGTATTATTTTATTGCACTATTTCAATGTTAATTTTAGTGGCCATATGGTATCATATAGGCTGGGTCATCTCTGGGCTGTTAGGTTTTGTTTTTGCTGATTTTGCCTTATTAACACTATGGACAATAAAGAAAGACATATGGTATTTCTGGCATATTGCTGAATCTGCTTTGAACTTTACTCATGCCTGCTGTTGTTCTTTCCTTACCGTGCTTCTTTATCATAGAGATTTGGATTTCTTTGTTCTAGACCTGCATGATTTACAATTTTTGCACATGTACATGTAGAAAAATGCAGAATTTTATTTTTTTTTTAAATTAAAAATAAATAAAAAATCACATCTAACGTCCATGTTGTAAATCAGATGATGTGCAGTGTGTGCGGCATATGACGGTGGGGTTCCGTGCCCTGTCAGCAAGTTCATACAACCACTGAACTGCCCTCGTATTGCATTGATTTTATTTTATTTTTTGGCCTTTTTGATATCTTTCCTTCCATTTTTACCAGTAAGCAATCCATTGATTTACTTGTTAGATATGAGCCCGCAATGAGATATGCATTTATTTTCGGTATATAATATCTTCAGAGAAAACTAATAAAATAAACTGTGTATGTCAGGGACCTGGAGCCTATTCCAGGAGACTTGGAGCTCAAGGCAGGGCACACACACTACAGGCAATTTGCAGACACCAATTAGCCTACTCTGCATGTCTTTGGAGGAAACCCACCAAGCAAAGGGAGAACTTGTAAACTCGACGACCACAGTTCTAACCACTACACCACTGTGCCGCATATGCCAAAAACGTTTAGTTTTAATGTTATAGGTAGGTGTACATTTTTTAGCTTTCTTACTGACATTTTATATGACTATAAAGTCCGCATCATGCTCTTCATCTTGCAGGTTTTTCTCTGGCAGAAACTCACTGCAACAAAGAGCTTATTTGCAAGACTACCTTTGTAAATGTTCCTTTTTTTTTTTTTTTTTTTTTACAGACCACCACCTTAACAAAGTTAAATGTCTGTTAAATGACAACACAATTCAAACCATTTTCTTTGTTTTCTTATACAACTTTTACTATATTTTGCTATAAAAGCATTATAATGAGTGAATTAATATAAACCTTGGATTTGAATTAGAGCCATATCTACCATACCCGCTGCGTTCTTCTCACATTCTGACCAATCAGAAGGAATCTGTTATATTTTTACACTGCTGTTTTCTGACCCAAGCATATATCTTATACGTCCTTGAATCTTGCAAGTGTCTGTTTATGATAGGTGTTGTTTTCCGATAAAGGCAGGATGCTTCATTCATGATATATCGGATCTAAACAGCAGGAAAACCTCTGTCAAGAGAACCGGAACACTGGTTTTATTGATCAGAGCAATGTGCTGAAGTATCATCTCATTTATACGGTGGCCGAGAAGTGCAAAACAAGTTAACAAAACGAAAACAAAATAACAAATTAAAAACCACAATAACAAAACCAAAACCAAAATAAAAAAACCCAAAACTAAATAAAACATTCAAAAACAAAATAACAAAACCCAAAACAAAATAACAAAACCCAAAACTAATTTGTTATTTTGTTTTGCGTTTTATTAATTTGTTTTGGGTTTTGCTATTTTGATTTTTAGTTTGTTATTTTGTTTTTGGATTTGATATTTTGATTTTGAATTTGCTATTTAGTTTTCGGTTTTGTTAATTTGGTTTGCACCTCTCGGCTTTTCAGAAACGAACCGGAAAAGGTAGGTATAGTTTACGAATGAAATTCTTATCGCTGATTGGACGAGACATCTGTCACTCAAGATATACAGGAAGTACTGTAGCGGCGGTAGATTCGTTTGTGTATGAATGTGCAAACTGTCCTTATTGTGGTTTCAAATATGGCATTCTGCCAAATTTTTGCTGTTCTTGTGGAAAAAATCTTTCGCTTTTAAAAGAGACACAGCAGTTCTTTTTTTTAAAATAGTAACCATTTTTATTATTAGTTTTTTAACAATAACAACAAGACAACAACAAAGCAACAACAAGAGGGGTATACTTACAATTATGATAGAAAGGAGGAATTTAGTTCTTTAAATGTATTCATTCTTCTGGTTGCTTTCTGGCTTAAAAGTCCTTGTAATGTTTCAAAATAAATTTTCAAATCCACCTTGTAATGGGAGATATTAGGCATTCTTAATGACCACTTACATTTGTGTATATAGAATTTACCTTGTAATATTAAAATATTTAACATGAAAATGTGACTCTTCTCGATATCTTTTTTTTATCTTAATAAAATATAACATCTCTTTTACTTGTGTTAATTTTTTATCCACTCAGTGTAGTAAATAAAGATTCAACATCAATCCAAAAAAAGTTTATATATATACATTCAAAAAAGAGATGCAATACAGATTCCACATACATTTCGAGACACAACAGTTCGCAAACTAATCTTTATACCGTGATAAGTCATCAGCATGTCCAAAATCACGGCATACGAATGTCCTTCCTCAAAGTAACGTTGAATAAATTCTATTTCCTTGCTTTCTAATGAAAGTTTTCATTATTTTCTTAATTTTGCAGACAGAAAAAATGGTTTAAAATTGAAGCAGAACACACAAGAAACAAAGTTAGAGACACAATTTCCTACTTCCTGTTTATCTTGAGTGACAGGTGTCTCGTCCAATCAGCGGTAAGAATTTAATTCGCAAACTATACCTACCTTTTCCGGTTCGTATCTGACTGGCCGAGAAGTGCAATACAAATTAACAAAACCCCAAACAAAATAACAAATTCAAAATAAAATAAACAAATCCGAAAACAAAATAACAAAACCAAAAACAAAACAACAAAACCCAAAACAAAATAACAAATTAGTTTCGGGTTTTGTAATTTTGTTTTCGGATTTGTTCATTTGGTTTTGAATTTGTTATTTTGTTTTGGGTTTTGTTATTTTGGCCCTGCGATGGATTGGCACCCTGTCCAGGGTGTACCCTGCCATGTGCCCTAAGTCTCCTGGGATAGGCTCCAAGCTCCCCGTGACCCTGAATACAGGATTAAGCGGTATAGATGATGAGTGAGTGAGTGAGTGAGTGAGTGAGTTTTGTTATTTTGTCTTTGAATGTTATTTAGTTTTCGGTTTTGTTAATTTGTTTTGCACTTCACGGCCACCGTACATTTACCTTCAAGTGCACCTGCAGCAGTCAAGCATCTGCACAGGTGATTAGAATGTACTGTACTGTAGGTTGTGTCTTTGTGCTGAAAAGATCGTCAGCTTTCTTGACTACTGCACTGGGATTGAAGATTAAAATCTGTAACCTGAACCAGACAGGCAAAATCACTTCTCTTCTCCAGAAACATATTATAAAGTTTGCATAACTGCATTTTGCTTCAGATTCCACCAAGGCTGGAATCTGAAGCAAAATGCGTTTTCTTTGATGATGCTTTCTTTTGAAGCATTCTCCATTTCTTTGATGTCTGCAGGCATTCGGCCAGGCGTATTCTAACCAGCGGAAAGTGGCAGAGGACGGCGAGACTAATGAGGAGACGCTTCTGCAGGAGTCTGCCTCCAAAGAGGCTTATTACAAGAATCGCCTGATGGAGTTGCAGACGGATCTCGTCTTGAGTCGCTCAGTGGCTTCCAACACACAGGCGGAGGGCGAACGCCTTAATATGCTGCTCCAGGACTTAAAAGAGGTCAGTTTACATCAGAATTATATTAAAACTGAGATGCTTCTGAAAGTTTTGTGTTAATAATAAAGATTATTATTATTATTATTATTATTATTATTATTATTTGTCACATATACTGTATCTTATAACACAGTGAAATAATTTTTTCACATATTCCAGTTGGGGTCAGAGCGCAGGCCTAGCCAGTATACAGCAACCTTGGAGCAGATAGGGTGGAGGTGTCCTTGCTATTGAGCCTCCAATAATAAACTGGACACCGTATTAACTTAAACACATCTTCTGTTATATTGAACTTCCAGCTGCCTCACACACACACACTGTAAAACAATGCGATCCGTTATCACCCAAATGAGGATGGGTTCCCTGTTGAGTCTGGTTCCTCTCAAGGTTTCCTCCTATTGGGAGATTTTCCTTGCCACTGTCGCCCGTCCTCACACATATTTTATATATACAGTATATATATATTTTTTTTTTTTCCTTTAATTCTGTAAAGCTGCTTTGTGACATTGACCAGTGTTAAAAGCACTATACAAATAAAACAGTGCTGGGGCTTGAACCCCTGACCTTCTCATCAGTAACCCAGAGCTGTAACCATTTAGACTATCAAATTTGTGATTTGCTAATAATCATTTTGAAACACAACTTACACCTGCTCAAGGACTCAAAAGTACAGTAGCAACTTAATGCATAGTATTGCAGGGGTTTGAACTCACAATGTGAGCCTTATTTTACTTTAGTAGGCCTTGACCGGGGTCATCAAGAGTGCGTGCATGTGTGTGTTATTGTGATTGAGTCAGCAGTCGTCAGCCGAGACCTGGGGTGGTGTCACAGTCAGAGCCTGTCGCCATGGGCTATTGTAGAGGGCAAATCCATTACTGAGCTGGGGAATAAGGGGAATGTCCTGAGGTTTGCATAAAGACACACACCACACACATATACACACACGGATCATCTCTAGTCCTATAAGAGTTCTGTAAGATTCAGTTAATTGCTATTTCTTACAAAATAAAAAACATCTCAGATTTTATCACCTTTCTTAAAAAAGAGGGGACAGTGCATACCTAATTCTGTTATGGATACCAAAAATGTTTGCACAGACAATGCATCATTTGTAGATAATGGTACTCAGATCACGTGACTGTTCCAGACTTTCTGGGTTACATTCAGTGTCATGCTGGTGCACTGCTGCTGACCCCAGTGCAGATGTGTGTGTGGGTGTGTGTGGGTGTGTATAGCCCCTGATTAACAGCATTACAATAGCGTCCTGTTAGGAAATAATTGTTCAGAAATCCTTTGGACTTTACATCCAGCTCATTTGTGTTTGAGGATACAGCTTCAACACATCCTCTGCGAATGCTGAGTTGTACACACTAACCAATAGCACTACCTATAAAGGTCACAGTTGAAAGTCTAATATAAAAGCTGATTATAACATTCTGTAGCACTAAAACTGCTTTGAAGTACTATAAAGAGGAGCTTGGTTTCCTCCGGGTTCTCCGGTTTCCTCGAACAGTCCAAAGACACGCAGATTAGGCTGCATGTATGCATATATGCAATGTATGCACCAGCATAAATTACTGATAAATATATTTATTAGTGTAAAGTATTGCAAGTTGGTACACTGGAGCCGGGAGAGTAAGAGTAGAGAACAGGGATAAGGACATCTCTGAGCTGAGCTCAAATGGCTGCACGGTGTGAGAAAGATTCACTTCACTGTGTCTCTACAGGACCTGGCCAGACTCCAGACTCAGACACACACACACACACACACACACACACACAATAGCTTCTGAATCAGCACTTCTGTGAGCGCCTTCACTCAGCACTGGGATTTCACCCTCGTGCATGTTTGCACGAATCAGCAGTGTTTGGAAATGTGTTAATATTTTCAGAGAGAATCACCATTATCTCCAAGTGTCTAAACTAGAAATCAGATATAAAATGAATTGTTGTCGGCTGAAACATATTAATCACCAATGATTTAAGCAATGGCACTTAATTATTTGTTTATTTAAACCCATATGGCCTTTTTTCCCGCCAGTTAGTGTATTCCAAGCGCTATAACAGCAATGACCGTCTGATATTTACTCACTTACTCAGTTGCACTGAATTAATTTAAAAGACTTTTCTTTCTCAAGGATTATTAAATGGTTTCCACATGAAATGATTTTCAAGAACACTTTATAACCATTATAACATTTTTCAGCATCCAAAGGTATGGGACTGATTTTACCCCAAGGGGACCATGAGCTTTATAGTGCCCTGGCATACTCAGCTGTTTCCGCATCTGAGCATTGCTTTGGTCTATTTTCTCTGTGTAGAGTATTCAATGAAGGAGGTAGTGCAGGCATCAAGGCTTCCTTACAAGGAAAGCAATTTATCACCCAACATCCACATTAGTAGAAGCATGGACAGATTGTGAAAATCACCGTATACCATACGAGAATGTTAATAAAACATTATAAAGGTGTTAAAAGGGTTGTGTGATATTGATCATGTGCACAATGTGCCCTGTTTGAGGTATTGTGGTAAAATGAATGTAGATGGTGTAGTGTTTCAACTCGGGGTTAGAGGTGAATCGAACCTTGAAGGATTCGGGTTAATTTTATTAAACTGATTAAAATTTGTGACATACACTTTATCGTTTAGTGTATCATTTAGCAAGATTTAGTGTATCTTACCAATTCCGTTTAACACATGGCCGACGATGATAATCCAAATTTGGTATTTACCAATTATGAGCAAGGTAACATATGATCTGGGCAAATGTTTAAACTTTAAAATACGTGACCAAGACAACAGTTCTTTATAAAGAAACAAGAAAGTTGATAGAGTTCTTCTAGCATTGCTGGTTGGTTGAGATGACGGAAAGCCCTTCGGTAATGCGTTGGTTGCCTGGTTACCAACGGCGGCGCTTTGGAACTTCTTCTGAGGGTTTCTTCAATGCAGGACTTTGGGGTTCTCGTTGAGCGTTCTTGAAGAGCGGATGACGCCAGCAGAGGAAGTGGACGAGCTCATTGGTTACTTTCAGACACCCATGATGAATCTCTTGTGTCCGCTTGAGACCTTGGGTTTTGACCTCATGGTGCGGGTCCGTCCCACAGCCATTTGTCCCAATCAGAGGTGGTTGTGGGCATAGCCACGGCGGGCATGGCTCCTCCTTTTCGTGCATACATGAATTAACCTGTGATTTGGGCTGTCACGTGTGAGGCCATCTCAGTGAAATTTTAGTAATTTAGACAAAGTGTATTAACCTAAGTCCAGTTCATATGACAAACTTTTCATACACATCAATGCTCTTTGAATACAACAAGCTTTCATTCGATACCAGACATTCTATATCTTGCATACTCATTCATACCTTTAACCATAGAAAGGGCCTATACCTGTTGGGTACCCTTCCTAAGTTTAGGATAAACATGTTAAACACAACATACAGACATCAAACATCCTATGTTAGCACATACATATAATTTTACATGTGAAGCCTTGTACTGTATGTTCTTTGTTCTTGGGCCAAGAGGTGAAGCAGGAAACGCATTCTGGGGGTCAGCAACTGCCAGGGGGGTTGTGAAAATTCCCTAGTCCCTACAATGGTAAATGAACTGGTTTAGGGACCATTGCATTAAATCTATCTTTAGTAGAGCTTCCGTTCACAGGTTGCATGGCGTAACAATACAATTTGTGATCTAATGGTTACTGGTTGGTTTGTAATCGATCTTTTCTGCCTGTCTTCTTTCTGTTTGTGTATACTACAGTATAACAGAGATGGCTCTGCTGTCCTCTCCCTCTTGTTAGTAACAGAATAACAAGATGCTATTTCATCTCTTGTTGTCTCTCTGTTTGCTGCAGAGTAACGAGATGCTGGAGCTGCAGAAGGCCAGAATGAGAGAAGAGATTAAGGAGTATAAGTTCAGAGAAGCCAGACTGCTGCAGGACTACACTGAGCTGGAGGAGGAGAACATCACTCTACAGAAACTTGTGTCCACACTCAAGCAGAACCAGGTGAATACACACAGATAAACAAACACGCACACACACACACACACACACACACACACACACACACACACACACACACACACACACCAATCTTGCACCCTGTTCCTGATTTACAGTATTTATGATAACCTTTAAAGATGTACTGTGAACACTTGCACAGGTACACACCAGGATGAATTTGTTGGTACCCTTTCCTTAAAGAAAGGAAAACCAACAATGGTCACTGAAATGACTTGAATTAACTGACAAATGTAAGAATAAATAATTAAATAAGTTTATCATCTAATGAAACTCAGACATTGTTCGTAACCCTAGAAAATGGTTGAAAATGATTTGACCAAACTAAAGTGTGTCCTGTAATTAACATCACATGTGTCTTCAATCTTACAATAAATTAGTCAGCCTATTTAAATGGTGAAGAGAAGTCTACTGTTTGGTATCATGGTGTGGACCATACTGCACATGGACCAGAGAAAGCAAAGTAGAGAGCTGTCTGAGGAGATCAGAAGGAACAAGCATGTTCATGGTAAAGGCTATAGGACCATCTCGAAGCAGCTTAGTGTTCCTGTGACTGCAGCTGCAAATATTATTAAGAAGTTTATGGTCCATAGGATTGAAGGGAACCTCCCTGGACGTGGCCGCAAGAGGAAAATTGATGTCAAATTGAACAGGAGGATAATACGAATGGCAGCCGAAGAGCCAAGGACAACTTCCAAAGAGATTCAAGGTGAACTCCAAGGTCAAGGAACATCAGTGTTGGATGTCACCATCCGTCACTGTTTGAGGAAGTGGACTTGGAATGGAAACGACCCAAGAGAACTTCACTGTTGAAAGCAAATCCTAAAAAGCCAGACTGGAATTTGCCAAAATGCATCCTGACAAGCTACAATGCATCTGGGAGAAACTGGAGATTTTTGAGAAAGTCCCGTCAGCTGTATGCAAAAAAATAAGCTTTCGAAGAAAAGAACACTTTAGCTACTGTGAAACACGGACGAGGCTCAGTTATGCTTTGAGGCTGCATCTGACACTTACATTGAATCTTTGCAGGATAAAATAAAACCTCAGAACTGCATTCTGAAGCTGAACTGAAACGTACTGCTCAGTGTCAGAGAGATCGCATGTCATGGGTCCTCCAACAGGATAATGATGGTGATTCGCATCATTATCCTGTTGGAGGACACAGCTAAAAACACATGAACGGAGCACTGGATTATTTTAGCCCTGTTTTAGATCCTATGGAACATCTGTGGAAAGAGCTGAAACGTGCTGAATGGAGAAGGCACGCTTCAAACCTGAGACAGCCGGAACAGTTTGCTCATGATGAATGGGTGTACCTGTTTTTTTTTTTTCGACCTGGGTCCAAAAATTTCACTGAGAGCTACAGAAAATCGCTCAGTTGCCGTGATTACCCCAAAGGTTGTGCAACAAAATATTAGGTTTCATGCCCCATCCTTTTAGTTCAGGCCAGTTTCATTAGGTTTGTATTTTTTTTTCTTTCTTTTTTCACTCTGTTGAATCATAATTCAAAAGTAAAGTCTGATTTTCATTAGTGAAAGTTATTTCAGTGAACATTGAGGTGTTTTCTTTCTTTAGTGGACGGGTACCAAAAAATTTGTCCACATGTGTAACTTGTACTGTACTTGCAACCCTAATGCCATATGATATTTGATAGTTTTGAAAAAAAATAAAATAAATAGCATCGTTCTTGAATATAGAAAATAGATCCAAACTCATGTCTGAACTTTTGACTGGCATGTTCACGCTTGAACATGATATGAAATTGTCTTATTTATATTGCATATTAAATATTAGAGAGTCAGACCCATTTAACATGTGCTGGCAATTTGGGATTTTGTTAAATGTTTACATTTATACTCCCGCTCTTTTGATTTTCAGTTGTCAGTAGATGTTGATAAATTTTCTTTAACAGCAGATCTGATAGTATTTCCAACTGTAAGATCAGTAACAGGTTTACACCAATTCACTCTTCCAAATATGTTACTATAGTAACTCATATTAGATACTAGACATATTAGATCATCAAGTCCAGCTGTAATATATATTATATAAAATAACAGTTATGATGGACTTGATGATCATAGGCCCTTGTATACCCGCATGATAGACTCGCCACATCTTGGAGAGGAAATCATACTGCTTAAAAAATTAAGGGAACACTTAGTCCCTTTTTGACTTGAACACTCCTCGTATATGTATGTATGGTTCAATTTAAACGGGGAACTAAAGTGCTGCATTATGTTTACATGGTGAAGTTTTCTGTGAGAAGATTTCGTTTCTATTACTGTAAGGAGTGTCCAGTGTCAGTAACAGTTAGAGGTACTGTATGTCAGAGGTTAAGCTTGTTTACAAAACTTGTTTTGTGGACATTACACAACATTATTTGTAAGTATATTTGGTGAAAAGCCTATATAAGAGGAATAAAACACTTTGATGTGGTGTTATTGGAAAATGATTAACTTCGTGGCCTTTTTGTCATTACACCACCTTGCCACTGGTTATTTTCCTACAATAACACTCCCCATCATGTTCACAACGTCTTCTATTCACAGGTGGAGTATGAGGGTTTAAAACATGAAATCAAAGTGTTGGAAGAAGAAACAGTTCTACTCAACAGCCAATTAGATGATGCACTGCGTTTGAAGGACATCTCTGAGGGACAGCTGGAAGAGGCGCTGGATGCTCTGAAGAGTGAAAGAGAACAGAAGAACAGCCTGAGGAAAGAGCTATCTCACCAGCTCAGCCTGACCGACAGTGTGTATGGCACCGGCACACAGATCCCCATGTCCGTTGTGGAGGGATTGAAGTTTGCAGAAGATCCGACCACTAACAGCACCTTGGCCTCTGGCTCTAGTCCCAACAATGAGGACAGTAATAGATGTAACGGATGTAATGGCCACGGGCCGAAGATGAACGGCGACTACCACCGGCCGGTCGGGAGGAAAGAAACGCTGAATCCCGTGTCTGATCTGTTCAGCGAACTCAACCTGTCGGAAATCCAGAAACTGAAACAGCAACTCTTACAGGTCAGTCACAGGTTTAATCTGGATCGTATGTCCTTTACCAAAGCATGTATATAAATGATATATAAAATGGCAAGTAATACATTTCATTTAATATAAGTTGGATGCCAATCACTTTCTTATGTGTAAAATTGATACTTATATAATGAATTATAGACATTAGTACGATTATGAGAAAATATCATTCTAAACATTATAGGCAAAGCACATTGGTTCCATTATCTACTCCTGTCAATTCAGTAATCTAAGTTAAAACAAGCTTTGGTCATTTTTCCTATTACACACTGATGGGATGGAGTGCGCTGATGGAATAAGAACCATGTATTACATGTGTTATAAGTTTACAGGGATTTATTTATAGCGTAGGTCTATATGTTTATAGAGATACTGTAGAATTTACACAAGTTTATGGATGGCCATTTTTTACCACCACAAATGCGAACATAAATTAAAAATGAGTTGAAAAAAATGAGTCGAATTGCCACACAAAACAATTGCAATACATAACCGATTTCTTCCCCATCTCTAGTGGATACGTGTTTTTCTGTTCTATGTGGATCGCATGGTGTTTTGTCTTATATTTAGATTAAAGGTGTACTACAGTATAAATAAGCTACTCAATAGCTACTTACATATGGGAGCTGTGCAGGGAAAGAGAGTTAATTCAGCACTTCTGTACTGTAAATGTGGTTAAGGATCTGCCTTAGCTTCAAATATTCATCTTAATTATTCTACATTAAAATTACAATCAATTATTAATTACATTTAAAGGATAATAGATTTATAATGTTCAGTATGCAGTAAAACAGTTTAACTGAGTTGTGGTTACATTATTTAAAACGTTAGGCTCGTGCATTCAACATTAGACTTTGACAAATAACTTAGTTACCCTGACCATCCAAATTCAATCCAAGTTTAATCCATAGCGTGTTTAAAGCAGGAACTCTTAGAACACTGTCTACTGATGAGCAGATGTTGACTGTATCCTAGTGATGAGCTTTTTATACTGAAAAGAAAGGGTGCTCCCAACAGGAACTGTTCACATGGGCACAGAGCAGCATTATCTTCACTCAGTGAACTTCTGATATGACTCTAGACAGCATTGCCTATGGAAAATGCATTATCAGGAAAGAAATAATGCAAGCTTTTTTGCCAAGACTGAAGACACGGTTAGCTTCGATTTATAGGGAATGCAGTTATGCTGAATTTGAAAGTGAAATGGAATTTGAAAGTTGTCTGAAATCCAGATATCATGACTCATCAATGAATTTATTAGGATTATGATTTATGGGAAGTGTACTGTAGCTGTGAATCTGTTGATTCAGTACCATATGCGATGATTCTTCAGAACTGGATTATGAACACTTACCTCTTTCCAGAGCCTTTTTTTTGTTTTTTGTTTTTGTAAAGTCTTGTTGGTATGAAAAAAAGACGTAAATACATAAGTGTTACCAAGTCATACGTAATTTTTTGTCAATTATAATAAATCCTTCTAGATTTGACCAGAGCATTATATGACAACAGAATCAGGAGCCATGGTTTAAAAGGGTGCATGCATCGTTCAGCCTGGGCAGGGAAATTCAATCATAGGTTGTTTGATTGTGCGATATCCATATTAAGTGTAATAGGAAATTTAATAAACCCTCAGGGTGTTATAGTGTAACATGATAATACATATACTGTACATTTAGGTATTTGGCAGATGCCCTTATCCAGAATGACCTACATTTTTTTTATCTCATTATGCATCTGAGCAGTTTAGGCTCAAGGGACCAACAGAGTCAACTTGGTGGTCGTGGGGTTTGAACCCGGGACCTTCCGAACCGTAGTCCAACGCCACATATTTTTACCTGCCAATGCTTATACAGTATGTAATAGCCTTAAGGTCACCTTTTACAGTCTTTGGTCCATGTGTGTGTGTGTATTTATGTGTGTGAGTGTGTGAGCACCATTGGCATGTTCAGCGAAAACTAGTAGGAGACAGGAATAGAAATTCTCCTTGCCAGTGATGCAAAGTGATGTCCACTGCATACAGTGCTACATATTAGTACTGCAGCTGTGACAAGCCTGGTATAGCCTGTGTTTTATTTAACCACATACTGAGTCAGCGCTCCTGATACCAGTATGATTCACAGGTCCTACATACTGTAATCCTACTGAATCCACTCATTTCTTGATTCAAGACAATAGATTTTTGGTTTCTATTGCAGTGTTATTAATTGTAATTTAGAATTATAGAGTAAAACTATCTATCTTTGTAATGGAATGACGTATCAATCCTTCCCTGCTGGCACTAGGTAACTATGATGCATGAGCTGGAGGTTTATAAGGCAACATTCACAATCGAACATACATGGGAATAAAGTGGGCAGTGGACAGAACACAATTGATCAATAGAACATGAACAAAGTGGACAAAATTGAAAAAGAAATAAAAAAGAATGAGCAAGGGTCAAAGCGCACAAAAAGCAATCAATAAATCAATAGATGGACACCATAAAATGTACATGAATGCAAGAATGGACCATTTTCCAGTCTAGCACTCCAGGCAGAAGTTAGAACATCACATAAATATTCATCTGTAAATGATTCCTTATGAGTATCTTATCGTCGCCACTGATTCTGTAAACGAGTAAATCAAGATCTGTGTTTAAAGAAATCAATGAACAAATATTCAAACTTACCTTGTGCGATTCATTGGCCTTTCAGATACTACTTTCACTATGACTGCATGACCCTACTGCCCGCCATTTTGAAACAGCTAAGACATTATAACTACTAGGCCGCTAAACTGGATCCTTGCTGATCAATTTTTTTAACTTCTGACCCTGTCGACAGCCATATTGGATTGAGATTCCTGTCAGGGGTACTTAAACTGTAAAGTGGTCTTTTGGCTAGGCTTCAAAAGACTGTTAGTTCACTTTATATACTATCTAAACAGGAAACCTTTTGTCTTATTTGTTTCTTCCAAACAGGGTTTTTTGTGACTTATAGTTCTCATAGTCCCTGGCATACAGTAGGGAACCAGTATGAGGATGAATGTACTGTATTGATAGAGACTTTAAAAAGCACTTCTGTAAGTCGCTTTGTCTAGATAAGAGTGTCTGATAAATGGAAATTGAAGTGCTTGGGAGGGTGACCTCTGCTAGGAGGGAGGTGTAATATACCAGGATGATGTAATGTCTACAGGACTCATGTTAAATATTATCACACAAACACTGGTACAGTATATTGATGATTCATGTACTGTAAATACACATACATCTTGCCTGAAAATATTGTGGCTTTCTGGCATTTTCCCACAAGTCACAGGAAATCCTTGGGCTCAATACAGCTTTCCTAATCTGCATACTGTATACTGTACGTCTATTTTGTGTTTTCCTGGCTCTCCTCCAAAGAACGATTGAAATTCAATCAAATGTTGAAAATAGCTTACTTCTCCAGTATAATAACTGATTAGATAGGCATTAATCAGCACTTGAGTTTAATTACAGGGATCACACACATTTATCATGACATAAATATTAGATTAGATTTTAGACTTTTCTCGAAATCAATCAACATGGCGTTGAATATCTAATCATTGCTATGGAGATGGTTTCTGGACAGGGTTTATGGAAAGAACCTTTAGCATGAGCATTAGAGACTACTCAAGAATTTCACTGGTTCTTCTAGTAACTTCATACATACTGTATCCTTCCATCCACTAGGTGGAACGAGAAAAGGCCACCCTTCTGACTAACTTGCAGGAGTCTCAAACCCAGCTACAGCACACGCAGGGAGCACTAACAGAGCAGCACAAGCGTGTGAATTGCCTTACAGCACGTGTCAATACAATGAAACGCCTGTGTAGCGACAAGGAGCTGGATGCCGAGGAAACCGAGAAAGGGGACACTTCTTTGAATGGCTGTCGTGAGTACGACATCGACATTAACGGCATTGAGATCCTGGAATGTAAGTACAAGTTTGCTGTTACAGAAGTCATAGACCTAAAGGCTGAGCTGAAGGCCTTGAAGGAAAAGCACAATCAGTCTGTGGAGAGCCAGTCAGAAGAGCGCAACCAAAGTGAGGGGAAACTGAGGTCACTCTATGAGCATGTGGCATCATTGGAGAAGGAGTGTCGTGAGAGCCGTGAGCGAATTACCGGCCTAGAGGCTGAGCTCCGATGCGCATCATCCATGTCCAGTGAGAGTCAATCCATGCTGAATGCTGCTCAGGATGAGCTAGTTACCTTCAGCGAAGAACTTGCTCAGCTCTACCATCATGTCTGCTTGTGCAACAATGAAACACCCAATCGTGTCATGCTAGACTACTACCGTCAGAGTCGTGTCACACGTAGCGGAAGTCTTAAAGGCACTGATGACCCCCGTATATTGCTGTCACCACGTCTTGCCCGGCGACTTGCTGCTGCCAACTCGTCCGATCCTTCTCGCAGCCACCATGACTCCCCCTTAAAGGAAGCATTAGGTGAAGTAGGTAAAGCAGAGACAGTGAGTCCCAACAGATCCCCTTTTGGCTCCCCAGTCCACAGTGCCTCAATGTCTGCTTCATCCACGCAAGAGACAAATGGAGATCTTCGCAAAGAGCCTCTGAATATTTACAACCTGAATGCCATTATTCGGGACCAGATCAAGCACCTACAGAGAGCTGTGGATCGCTCGCTGCAACTGTCCAAACAGAGGGCTGCTGCTCGGGAGCTAGCGCCCATCTTTGACAAGGACAAGGAGGCCTGCATGGAGGAGATCCTGAAGCTGAAGTCCCTCTTGAGCACGAAGAGAGAACAGATTGCCACTCTACGGCTCGTACTTAAAGCCAACAAACAGGTATGAAGAGTCCACTTTTTCTTAGAATATATAAAATTTTAAGGACCCAATCTTGCACGTGTATGTCGAAGCAAAGCAAATAATTTGTATTGATTGTTGTTTGTATGAGATATTTGGCTCAAACTTCATTCATAACACAAAAATCAACTATTTAGGAAACTTCAAAAACTGTTGCACTTATTGCATTAAATGAGTGTATGAGGGGCGTTCAAGTCAAATTGGGACTTAAAAAAAAATTTATCATGAATGAAGGCGTAAAACCAATTGGCATTTACGATTCTCAGCACAGTGTGGTGATGAGACTGTAGTAAAACATTTGAAAGATGCAAATGTTTTACAGAAGGTTGTGCGTCCATGAACGAACATTTAGCAAGTGGAACGTTTGATCCTTACAGGCACCCAGCTAGGAGTTATTGCCACATTCCCTGTATAATCCTGATCTCGCTCCAAGCGATTTCCACATGTTTATGGATATTAAAATCTGTTCCTGGGAGGCCAGTGTTTCAGACGTGAAACAGGAAGTCTGATCATGACAGCACACTGAGAAAATGTTCTACTTTGATGGTATCCAAGCGCTAGTGAAACACTCGGATAAGTGCATTAGTGTAGCAGAGTATTATATAAAGAAATATCTTTTCCAGGTTTGACTTGACTGCCCCTCATATTTGTGTTATAGCCTTTTAAAATTTCCTTTATCAAAATTTTTATTTGACAATTTTCGTCCAGGTGGCTTACAAAGCATCTTGGCTAGTTAGTGCTAAGTACATTAGCTAGCATTGTTACAAGCTAGCCAGTTCAAATACCGGTGTATCACAAAACTGAACCAAGGAGTATTTAGATGCAAATAACTAATCTTTGCTAATATTTTGAATTAAAATGTCATAAGTAAAGACATTTGGTAATTTTTTAGGAAATTCCTGTAATTTCACACAACAGATTATTCATGTACAACTTACCCTAGAAATGATCAAGGACAAAGGTAATTACAGCACTAATTCCAGGTTTCTAACCTTGTGACATACAGTATATAATGTTCCATCAAATTTCTCCCAGTTATAGTACAGCACTAGTCGTGGCAAAGAAAACATCTTTACAGGCTTATGTAATATTTTTCTAGACGGCAGAAGTGGCCCTGGCTAACCTCAAGAGCAAGTATGAAAATGAAAAGACCATTGTGACAGAGACAATGATGAAGCTGAGGAATGAGCTAAAGGCTCTAAAAGAGGATGCTGCCACCTTTTCCTCTCTGAGGGCCATGTTTGCCACCAGGTACGTTCATTTCAGGAGTCATCTGCCATTCTAATAGGTACATTGACCATGTTTTACGTGTTACATTTGACCCTTTTTACGCCCCACACCCCTCCAGGTGTGATGAGTACGTTACTCAGCTGGATGAGATGCAGAGGCAGCTGGCAGCAGCCGAGGATGAGAAAAAGACTCTGAACTCTCTGCTCCGCATGGCCATCCAGCAGAAGCTGGCCCTCACACAGCGCTTGGAAGACCTGGAGTGTGATCACGAGCAGTCGCATCGTGGCCGTGGAGGAAAGATGCCTAAAATCAAAACCAGTCCTCAAAAAGTAAGTTTCAAAACTATGCTAATTGCACTGGATTAGCCAGAAGTGTACCAATATCATTCATCGTTTAAAACAATATGGTATTAATAGAGTATTTAGACTTTTCCTGTGTACTGTAGGTACCTGACCGTATCAATGAGACAGGATTTCAATGTCTTGTATCGCAGAACAAAAAATTGGCAAGATCATGCTTGCATCTCTGATCTCTATCACAACACTTTGTTTAATATTTATTGTGAGCTCTACCGCTTCTTACACACTAAAAGTCATGCCAGAGGTAGTAGCAAAGTTTTCAAGTGGGACTCCACCTCTCTCATAGCATGCTTACTTATTGTTATAAAAAATGTATACATAGTACATTATACATTATACAGTACATGCATTATAGTTTCTCCTATAATAGTGATCTGAATGCATATACAGTAAAAGCAACACCTGTTTCGCGCTTGTAACACTCATGTTTAACGATGATTCAAGAGTATAGTATGGATAGTGCTGGCAGGGGTGTGCAGTATCCAGAAATGAATTTCAGTTGGATAAGGAACTACAGAATGAAACCACAATTTATTTAAATGTGATATGCTTAAATGCTCATGTGCATTTGGATTCAGTTGGATGTAAGACAGCAGACGGAATCTTTCCATTTTTATAATAATGCCCTTTCATGTTCATGAACATAATCAGAATTTTCTTATTCAATGTGTTGATATTACGTTCCTGGCAATTTAAATGCATTAAAATTCGATATTTCCTGGGGTTTGAATCTCGCCTCTGTGCATGACTCTTTAGCGCGTGCAAGGTTTCCTTGTGCGTGTTGGGTTTCCTTTGAGTGTTCTGCTCTCCCCCTACAGTCTAAATACATGTAGTGTAGGTTAAGTGGCTTTTCCAAATTTCTATTGTTAGAAGTAAATTTTGGTGTATTAAAAATACAAACCATTTGTCCTTTGCAAACTGATACAGAAGCATTAATATCTATATCTACATCTAGCACCTAATTAACGGTGCATGTTCTTTTGTCGTCCCACACTGACACAACAATTATGAACAGGTGTTTGAAATCAGAAGTAGGGATGACTGCAAACAGCAACCATACTGAAACCAGCACTTCCACTGCCAGCACTGACAAGGACCCATGGCCTGGTTTAGATTGAATGTCAAAGTTCAAGAGAGAGAGAGTTTTACTTTGACTTTTTACTATGAGCTGCATTGAGCAAATACTGTACATGATCGCATCTGAAGGCAAGTACTTTTGTACTCCAACTCATGTGGAAATTTAAATAAAGGCCGTCTACTTTTACTGGAGTAATATTTTACCTAGGGTTTTTCTACTTTCCCTTGAGTACTGGATTTGTATACTTCGTCCACCAGGTCTCATGAGAACTGATTAGTATTTTCATCAGTTTAAAGGTTTTTGTAAATCTAAACAATGTGTTCATTATTCCTAGCTAAATTTATTTCTCAAAAAAAAAAAAAAAAAAAAAGGGTTTCAGAAGAGTCAACTCGTTGACCTGCATCAAGCAAAGAAAACAACTAAGGAGACTGCTAAAATGATTGGAGCTGTCCAGCCCATTATTAAAACCTGGAAGGATAGTGATGAGCAGGGGAAAAAATATGGGATTGGCGATCTCGCGAACATTTTGTAAAGTTAACAGTAGATTTCACAGCTGTGTTTAATAGTCAAGTGCAAAAAGCAAGTGCACTTCTTTATGCACAATATGACAAGAGCTCACAGGATTGGGAATAAACAGCTGTATGGCCATAAGAAATTGGTTTGCCAGTGAGGCTAATCAGAAAAAAGCTCATGTGGTCTGATGAGTCCAGACTGACCCTATTGCAGAGCAATGGGTTCATCTGGGTGTACAAGGAAAACAATTAAGTTGTTGTGAGTAAGTTGTTTCGCTGCTGATGTCAAGGGGTCGCCACAGTGGACCACCCAATCTACGCACAAGTACGTTTTACACTGGTTGCTCTTTTTGACACAACCCTGCCATTTTATCTAGGCTTAAGACCGGCACTGCATCCAATGGCTGGGGTTTGGGCATTGGTAGGAATTGAACCCAGCTTAGCCAAGGAAGAGAATTAAGTGATCTACCCATAATGGGAAAAGACCTTGCTTTTTATGTGTAGAAGCCTACAGTAAAGATTCCATTCAGAACTGTCTAAAGGCAGTGATATTCACACAATTACATGGGTGAGTTCATGAATGATGTGTCAGTTAATCTTTGTAAATTGTTTTAATCTATGTAATCGTATTTAATTATTTACTTTATCATCATTCAAAAATGTTTTAACCCATCTCAGGGACCAACAGCTCAGTTTTTTACAAGGCTTATTTCCTGTCAGCAGTATTGGCTCTTACGTATGTAAAGCAGAATAAGCAAATACACAAAATATGGTAAAGTAATATCCATGTTAATATATTTATATTTATATTTAGGCATTTGTTAGACGCCTTTATCCAGAGCGACTTACATTTTTTAAAAGTTAATGATATAAAGACATTCAAGATATTAAATGCTTTTTTAAGCAAAAATTATTCATATCTTTTTTTTTTATAACTTGGGTAACAGTTGTGTTTTTAAAGTGGCCCTGCCAGTCAATATCACATAAAGACCAAGAAAATGTAAAAATTCAAAAATTATCATGCACTTTGAGTCGTTTTGGACAATTACATTTCCAGACTTATGTTGCTTATTTGTATATATGTAAGAGGGTTGAATATTTGTTATAGCTTAATGAGGATGATGGATAACTCCTGGGAAAAGGATGTTTTGAGTATGAGGTGTTAAAATAATTTACACCTTAATGCAAATAATTATAGATTTTAAAGTTTAAAAAAATATTATTTCAGGATAATATAGTGTAGTTACATTGACTGTTTTCTAAGTGCTTTAGAAGGCTTTTTATTAATATTACTATTAATAGAGTTGTTTTTTAGTTGACACTTTAGTTATGTTTACAATATAATTTACCCTCATATACAAATTTATGAAAGGTATTATCAGCGAGACATACAGGCACTGCTATTATGAATTTACACACAATAAGCAATAGCAGAGGCTCCATCTAGTGGTCATTTATTATAGTAACTGCAGAGACTCTCTTTAATACTAGGTGTTAATCCTGCTCCAAGCATTCAAGCTTCTCATCCACCTTCAGTTGTCCATCCACTGTTGATGACCTAGTTAGCATCATGTATAACTGCTTCTTGGATCGGCTAAAGCATACTGTAAATCTGAATATTTTGCATTAAATACGGATTATAAATATCCACAGGCTTGCTGCCTATAACTAACAGTGAAGTCTGTGCTATTTTAGGATACAGCATATTGAAATGCATTGTGAGCATAATGCAGACTCAGGATATGCCCTCATGTCTGCTCTGTACTATCCATTAACTGTGTCCCAAAAGACTGCGGAGAATAGTCAGTTGTATAGGATACCTCATTTATCATAATGCACAAGGGCTGTGGGCCAAAAACACATTTGATGAGCGTTTCGGTAAGTGATGTCCCCCAAGACAGTATGATTAAGATGCCCCCTGACCTCAGACAGATTGTCTCATAGGGTGATGCATCTGGTAGGTTTGAACTTGATGATGTTTATGGACACTAAAGGGCTCATATACAGTACATTATTTTATTGCAGGCATGAAATAACAACACATACTGTATGTGGACAGTGGAAGTTTGAGTTTATCGCTCTAGTTCACCATAAATCATTATTTTGCTCATGTTTAAAAAAGTTTGGCTTCTTCTGATTACAGATACAGCTTGAGTTATGTCATAGTGCGGCAGTATCATTTTCCCCAAAATGGTGTATGATTCATGCGGTTGTATTTTTAAGATGGAGTCCAGTTCACTCTTCTTCTATGTGTCCACATTATGATCTGTTTAACAGTACACATAATGTGGAGGTTCGATTCCCAGGCAGACCCGATTCCCGTCTCTGTGTGCATAGAGTTTGCATGTTCTCCCCGTGCTTGGTGGGTTTCCTCCAGTTTCCTCCCATAGTCCAAAGACCTGCAGATTAGGTTCTGTAATTGCTCGTAGTGTGTGAATGAATGAGTGTGTGAGTGTGCATATGTGTGTGCCCTTTATGTGTACATGAATAATTTTATCCGCTTGCTATGTGATAGTAAATCTGGACTCAACAGACCAAATGACCTTTTTCCCATTGTTTCAAAGTCTAATCTTTATGCTCCCTAGCAAACTGATTTTCTGAGTAGTCTCACTAACAAGTGCTTTTTCGATGGCCACAAGGCTGTTTAAACTGGATTCTCATCACACTGCGCGAGAGGAAGCGCTCTTAACTTCACTAATTAACGTCCTTCCAGGTTTATATAATGTTCCTTTGTTTATATAATTCCATCCATTTATCTAGGACGCCCTGTAGTTCAGCTAGGGACAGTGGACTATTTGACCGTTGTGTTTATACCCATTTTTACAACCATGGTACGTCCTCTGGTAAACATTCACACACTATGGGCAATTTGGGAACGGCAGTTAGCCTGCTGTAATCTGCATGTTTTTGGTCTGTTGGAGGGAACCGGAGAACCCACCGGAGAACATGCAAACTCCATTAGACAGACCCGAGGCGGGAATCGAACCCAGACCTTAGTGATGCAAGGTGTCATATCATGTGTTAGAAGTTTGTTAAGTCAGTTAACGTAGCTTCAGTATTTTCTTGGCTTGATGTACTGTAGGCCAAATGGCATTTTTGTTAAATGTTATTTGTTTTGCATAATATCATAATATATTTAACATTTTTGTGTTACATATTTCCTTGTTTGAAGTATACGCACCACTGTGCGTCTGTGCTTCCATCAAAATGCTTGATTGTTGCAAAGCTTTTTAACAATCATCACCACATCCTAAATCCGGCACACTCACTCAGATTCTTTTTCTTTATTCATACGTTTTTTGCCCATTTAAAGTGCCTTACAGTATCCGTTTATCAGTCACTTATGAATAATTTTTTCATTTAAAAAAAGCTTAAAATATAATCCGGTAGAGTCCGAACTTTAATTCTGTCTGTGATTTAGTTACCTTTATTAACTCCACTGTCACGTTTTTTCACTGCTTCGCTCATATATCTCATCCCTGCTGTGTGTTACTGTGTCCTAGCGTGCATGTGTGTGTCACTAACCCTGACTGTCACTCCTGTATATCTGTCTAATTTATCAGTCTCTTGTAGATTGTCAGCAGCCTGCTGCATCAGTACCGCCACTCTCCCGACAAGTGAGGAGTGGGAGAGTATACACGGCTCGCAGGTAACCTGCTCCACAGAGTGTTTAGTTACCTGGCGTAGCAGAAGTTGTGTACGCTTTGATTCATACGCTCTTGAATCATTTTAGCACACCGCTCGAAAAAGGTCATAATCGAGCATGCTCATGCTGTACACCTTTCCTTTAGTGCTTCATGTCTAAACTCTTAGACCTTGAGTTTACTGTATGTTTGCTTTGGCATGGGGGATCGGGTTGATTCGACTACAGAACATTATAACCCGACTATCCCTCTGAGCACTGTAGAGCCCTTGGTTAATATACAACAGGTTTAAAGTGATAGCACAGCTTTATTATCATGCACATACAAAACACCCTTCGTTTTATGTAACATAGTAAAGTTACTCATTCTCAAAGCTTGCTTGCCTTTTTTTTTGGTGGCACTGTACACTGTCCAATATGTATTTTTCATGTTGTAGAAATTTTACATAATTTGTCTGCAGCATTTTTTAACTCTTTCTATACCGTAGATAGGTCATTTGAAGGATATATAATGTATCATTTTAAAAAGCATCTTTTTTTTTCTTTTCCCCTTCTGTCCCCGCATGATTGTAGTACTAATATTGTCATAACACTTCGAGAAGACGAGCTACAAGAAGCCAACTCCAGACTTCCCTGCGACCCTTTTAAATGCCTGGCGCACCACTCCAGTATACCTGGTCCTTAGCCCCTCCCACTGGTTCCCCGCATCCCAGCATTTTTTTGTCGTCCTGCCTACTTCTACTTCCGCAGAACTAACCAGGGGACATGGTTTTTAAACATCCGGTAAGGTGCTCCTCTTTCTGTGTGACTTCAAATCAAACCTGTTTTAACCCACGTTGGTGAGTTAAGACTATGTACGGTGCACCACTTCGCTCTCATTGCTTACATATTAACACATCTTCCATTGGAAAGGCTTGGAATGAACTTTTTTTTGTTTGTTTAGTTCTATTTATTTACTTTATTTATCTCGTGTGTCTGGAATAAATTTTCATTTGAAACTTAAAAGGTGCAGCTTTGCTGTGGATCTTTTTAATATGAGCAGCTAAGTATATAAAATATTGGCTTTTACTCCAAACATAAAAAAATATGTTTAAAAGCGTCTAAACGGGCTAATAACATGTATTCTGTTTATCAGTCATTTATATTAATTTATTAATTTAATGACTATTAGCTAAAAGAGTGGATAGGTAAAGTCCACGGTTAAATTTTTTTTTTTTTTCAAGGAAAAATGAAAGTGTTATTTATTGCTTGAGGTGTTAAATAATAGCTCAGAACAAGTTCAATCAAGTAATAATTCTCTGTACATGCAATTTTTCAACCTGTGAATAAGAGACATTGGGTTTTGGCCTGCGTGAAACCTTCTACTCTTTTCCAATTAAAGTAATATATGATATTATCGTTGACTTACAGTATGATGCAACACATAAAGTGTGTTTTTATTCATTTATATATTTATGTATGTATTTTATTTATTTTTTGCACTGCATTATCATAAAAATTATATTTTATACTTGATTTCTATTTTCTTTTTTCTTTTTCTTTTTTTTACAGTTGATGTGAGCAAGGTAGGGAAGATTGTTTAAACGTGAGCGATACTGTAAAAGTTAAAAAGCAGATAATGAATACCGGCCACAGTTGGTCTGATCGTGCTGTGCTGAAACTTTCAACAGTGTCAAACCCTAAAACCTGTATACAGCAATTGAAAATGTTTTTGCATCATATTTTCACTAAAATGGTGATGATGGGTGTAATGTCTGTCTTTGCTCATGCTTCTCTCCTTCTCTCACCTGTGATTTAAGCACAAGCGCATTAATAATCTCAATAATGATTTGGTCTTTATACTGTCAAAACATACCAGCAGGACAATTTCAGAAATCAGACTTTTCTGATTTCAGATGCTAATAAAAGTGTAAAGGAAATTGTTAAACTACTGAATGCAATCTGCACTCTTTCAAAAGGTAAGTATCTTTGGAGAAAGTGGAACAAAGTTAAGTTCTCTAATGACACTGAAAAAAAAGAAGTCACCTGATTAATGGTCTCATTAAGACGCCTGTTTCAGTCTTCCTGGTACGTCTGGTACCATATCTCTTAGTTTACATGGAAGGGCGTTTGATTGTTTTGTATGAGACGATTGTGTTCAGTTTGAAATACTGTGGTTGCTTCATGTGCACAGTGGTCTAATAAGGAAATGAAGTGATGTACACTGAACTGGACAATCACTCTCCTTGTTTCTGGTGAAAGCATAGTTGTGACAGCAGGACATAATGATACACTGCTTTTTGTGTATATGTATTCTCTTGTTAATAATATCATGATTTATGTATTTGTTCATGAAATAAAATCGGAACTCATAATTCAGCTGTGCATGTTGTCAAAGGCTGGTACTGTATAAATGGTGTGATGTACTGTATGACTGGACCTTCTTACGACACACTGCATTTCACTGAAAAGTAGGAGACTGAAGATTGAGTTAGAAGGATAAACCAGCAATGTCTGGTTTAATATTACAAAAAGGTCATTCGTTTTCAGTAACTGCTTTAACCTAGTCAGGGTTGTGGTGAATCCCGGGTAATCCTGGGAACACTGTGCACACTGCAGAAATACTGTACACCATGGATGGGATGGCAATTTCTTGTGAGATACTATGTACACATTCACCTTGGAGACTATTTAGAGACCAATTCACTTGTTGCCACCGGAGCTGCTTGGAGTGAGATTCTGTAAATAAGGGCATTGGTTCTGCACATATGTGTCTACGATGCCACTGCTGTGCATGCCCTGACATTTTGTCTAACACTAACCATACACCCCACCCTCCATGGTTGAGGTACTGTATATTTAAGAATTGCAGTGTTAAAGTGAAACAACAGATCAGATGCATGTAACTGTATTTACTCCAGTTTGCACAACTAACTTTTAAAATATTCACCCAAACAAATAAAAATGAAATACCTTTACCCAGCAGCCAAATTACCTATGTGCTCTTCAGCGGCTCCATGTAGAGCAGCAGGATCATAGCACAGAACTATGGACCCTCTACATAAGCGATCACAGTGGGTACCTTCCTTTCTTGATCCATATCTCTCATATTTCAATCCAGAATTACAAGGGCCCTCCTTCCAATAAAATTATTTACACAGGACAGAGAAAATTACAATCCTATATACAGCGTCATGGAAAGCCTGTCACCCCTTCAAAGAGACTTGCACGAGGTGATGTAAACCCTGGATGGGGTGCCAATCCATTGCAGTGCACATACACTCACTCGCACACTTACAGTATTTACTCACTACGGGCAATTTCGGGAAAGACAATTAGCCTAATCTGGATGTCTTTGGAATGTGGAAGGAAACCGGAAGAAATCAAGCAAGCATGGGGAGAACATGCAAACTCCATGCAAAGGAGAGAATCAAACCTGGACCCTGGAGGTGCAAGACTACAGTGATAAACACTAAGCCACCGTGCCGCCTGCACAGAGATTATTGCTACATAAAACACTGTGTCACTATTTATATTCAAAAGAACAATGAGGGGTTAACAAGCTTTAATAAGGGTGAATACAACAAAACACACGCAATATTGAGTGAAATTATCAAAGTTAAAGCCATTTATACCTGACTGTGACTTTTAAATATAAAAAATAAATATAAAAGCATGTGAAATGGGAAGTGTAGCAAAAGAGCTTATAGGTCTGCTTTATTACCATGTTATTGGAACCCAGACAAGCCCTAATTTCCAAGTAGTAATTTTTCACCTCTAAAAACAGTCCAACTCACACTTCATTATATAAGCATTAAACACCTAATTATGTGATAAATTTGGATTATGTGATACATTTTGATTTTATTATTTGCTGTTAGGAGCCAATACTACGTGCCTTGCGGGGGACAATTTGTGTTTATATAGGATCTCACACCATTATAACACACATATAGCAGCCACATTTACTTATGGCTAGCGCCATCTAGAACGTCTGTAGTCCGACTAGGAACTGTGGAGGCCAATGGTGATTACCCTTGTATTTATTCCCATTTTACAAATGTGGTAGGACATCTGGTCAACATTCAAAGTGCATTCATACACTACGGGCAATTTAGGAACACCAGTTAGACTTTCCCAGAGGAAACCAACGAAGCATGGGGAGAACATGCAAAGTCCATGCACACAAACCCTGAGGTGGGAATCGAACTCGGAAGGTGGAAGGTAACTGTGCCAACATCTTATTTAATACTTGATTAAACTGATTAATAATTATTTACGTTTTTTTTTTTGTCACTTCTCTGTTCTGTTATTTTAATTTACAAATAAATACCTGTCTGTGATGTAACATGGTAGCTAGCTGGTTAAGTTGCCAGAAGATGAACCAGCTTGACTAGCCTGTGTTGTGCTAAATGAAAAGCTGTTTGAACACTGGTGTGAGTTTCATTAAAAGCTGGAACAAAAGTACATAATAATTATGTCTTTACTATAAAGTGTTTTGACTTGAACCATGCTGTAATAGTGTCGTCGCCCCCCCCCCCCCTCCCCCCCCCCCCATCTTCCTTAAATGAGCACAATGCTCATTTAAATGAGGACAATGCTCTCTTTTATCTCATACAGGTAGATGGGACTATTCAGCCCTTAACTTCAAAAGATTGAGGTCAAGCTTCTTTCCCACAACCTCACACTGATAAACTCTACACTACACCATTAAACCATGTAACACTTATACCAACTGTACTACTCTGTACTTTTTATTATATCTAAACTCCACGCACACAGACTCTGGGGTGGGAATCGATCCCAGAACCTGGTGGTGCAAGGTGACTGTGTCGCCTCTTTAAGTTTTCTTAAATATTACGAATATATGACGCCCATGTTGGCTCAATGGTTAGCATAAACAATGGCTTAAACAAATGCATAACTTAAACAAGCGGTTAGCTTAAACAATGTTTTTCTTAAACATTACAAATATATGACAGCATGGTGGCTTAGTGGTTGGCTTGGAGGTCGCCTTGGGTTCAAGTCCTACCCCGTGCTTGGTGGGTTTCCTCCGGGTACTCCGGTTTCCTCCCACAGTTCAAAGCCATGCAGGTAAGGCTAGTTGGCGCTCCCAAACTGTCCGTAGTTTGTGAATGAGTGTGTGAGTGTATGTGCAGTAGATGATTTCTAGGGTGTATCCCGTCTTGTGTCCTAAGTCTCCAGGGATAGTTATAGAAAATGGGTGAGTAAGCAAGATTCAAAGAACTGTATTAATCCAAGAGGGAAATTGCTTATTATAGTTTAATATTCTTGCTCATATTCCCTTTTCCACTGCAAACCAGTATCTCACTGTATAGCCATATTACACAATAATTTACTGCATTTCGTACTATATACAGTACTGTGCAAAAGTCTTAAGCGCCATAATATCTGTAGTACCGATTTTGTTATATAAGTATATTATGTCTGCATTATTATGTACAAGACCATTCCCTACGAAGGTACACTAAAATATATTATTTCATATACTAGTGCCTATATTTGCATGTGCACTGCACTTTTGGTACTGTAGAGATTAAACTGCTGTCACATACGACTGAAAGGTTTGTGAGTTTTCGTTTGTTGTTAGTTGGTAGGAAGAACTGGAATTAGTCAGCACATTCCGTATATTAGTATATTCCGTCAGATAATAACTACTCTCGTCTGATTTCTCAGTGTGAAACAGGTGAATTACACTGATATATATCTGTGTAAGTCTTTCTCTTTGGCCTGAAAAGCCTAGCTCGTGAAAACTGTTCCAAGGAAGTCCATCAGATAAGATGCCTTTGATATGTTGTGCGTTTGTAAATTAGCCACAAGAAAGCCGTTTTCTATTGGCCGCTCCTAGCGAGAGAAAACATCCCGACCAATCGCCGCGCTCGGACGTAGAGGTGGGCGGGGCTTCGTAGCGATTAAGGCGAACGCCGCGGTAACCGGATGAACTCTCGAAAGCGCTGAAGTGCGTCGGTTAGTTTGGACTCGATCTGGGGCAGTAGTGTAGCAATCACTGCGGGGCGGGGGACCGAGAGCCAAGAGAAACAAACTGCAATTAGACCCATGCCTATTACTTTCAAGATCCGATCTCAGTTTTTCCTAACGGGGATAAAGCTTTTCAATGTTGGAGCTGTCTAAGGAAGCCATGGGAGACTTCAGGAGAACCGCATTTAGGAGGAAACCAAGGAGCGGAGGATCAGATGAACAGCCTGAAGAAGAGACAGGTGAGTTCAGCTGTGGAACACTGTGAGCACTAGGACTGTTTCACACCCTTCTGACCTGGATTAAAAAAAAAAAAAAAAACCATAAAGGATTACAGTCAGTGCTGACCTTTAGAGTGTTGGTAGTGTATAAATATTCACAGTCAGGACAGATTTCTGCTTTGACCTCACACTGCACCTGGCACACCTGTGATCATGTGTCTGATTTTGCAAGCATGGAATATCCTTTGGGATTTTCTTCTGTCTCCAGTGGAATTGCTTGCTTTGTTCGTACAGCTTTGCAGGCAAGTCCATACTGGTCATGGGTTAGTCTTCTGCACACTCCTGCACTCCTCTTACTACAGTACGATATCAGATGCCACTGGCACTGTAATTAAAAACCTGCCGGAGAAACCTTGATGTGACTTTGGAGATCATTCTGCATTATTGTCATAAACGTAATGTCAATGCCAATTCATGCTCACCTGGAGCACCTGAAATCCACAAAGATCTTAACACTGCTCGTTTTTTTGTTTTGTTATTTTACTGATTTATAATAGACATCTCGGCGTATTGTATTACTTTAAATAGATTTCATGGCATGGTTCTCATATATCATGATGTAACCAAGAGAATATGAGATTGAGATTCTGTGGTGGACATTACAACCTACAATTATAGAAAAGTAATAGACTTATTAAATATTTTTTACAATACTGAAAACAAGTACAGGGGGCATTGGTGACTCAGTGGTAGGTTTATCATCTGCCATGAGGAAGTCCTGGGTTCGATTTCCACCCAATGCCCAAACCCCAGCCAAGCCTGGATAAAATAGGGGGTTTGAGTCAGAAAAACGTGATATAAGTTTAAAAAAATCAGCAGGCAATTTAAAAACAGCTGAATTTTAGTTAAATGTGCTTTGTGAGAGGCGGGTTTAAAAATACATCGATGTGATTAGTCTCCGATAAGTAGCCTAATTGTTACTGCACACATTTATATACGCTTAAAAACCGTTAAATTATGTTACATGACCGAGACTGACGGATAAGTTGAAAGCAATTAATGTGTGTGTGTGTGTGTGTGTGTGTGTGTGTGTGTGTGTAGTTACCTACAATATGCTATAATTTTCAAATCTAACAATGCATAGGTATTATATCAAGTTTTACACCATACAGCCTTGTTTGCTTTATTCCTCTCCTTCTTGTACCACGTGAATTGAGATTATTAGTCACACACCTTGTACATTCCTGAATGTCAGAATACGGAAAGTTTACCTTCAGAACCTGTATTTGAATCAGGGGCAAGTAAGCACTTGTAAGAATAAATATGAAACTGATTAAAAATGAATTCCAACTCATGACTACATTTACCTTCAACGAGGCCTGTTGATTTATGATATCAGCTAATTTAAACAAATTTCTTGATCATTAAGAATATGAATATGGAACTCATGTCATGTGATTTGCGTAATCACTTACGCTGCACCTTTTTTGCACTTATGTTGCACCTTATATGTGAGTCTTGACTTTGCAGCAATGGGTTTGTGTACAAAAATCACTTCTTGCTCACTCATTCTCTATACTTCTTATGGACTCGGGGGGACAAGGTAGAGTATACCCTGGTCAGGGAGCCAATCTGTTGCAGGACACAAGCACTCACGCTGCATAGGCTAAGGGCAATTTGGAAATCCCAGTTTGCTTAATCTGCATGTTTTTGAAAACCCACCACATGCCTCAGTGCGACCCACCTTTCCAATAATCACTGTAGAGTGTATTTTGGTGCTGGTGACCAGTGTTTGAATGTTCAAATCAAGTTTAAAGCCTAATCTTAAAGCTCAAAGAGTAAAAAAAAAAAAAAAAATACAGGGATTATTTGAAATTCATGGTCACTTTGATATGACTGGCACAGTGGTGCAGAAAATGGCGCCACCGCCTCATACTGTAGCGTCAAGGTTTCGGTAACTATGCTACCGTGTGAAGGTTTTTTTTTTTTTTTCCATTTGTGGGTTTCCTCTAGATTCCCAGGGTTCCTCTGAATTCCAAAACATACTAGCTGTCGAATTGGCACTGCTTAATTGGCTCTAGGTGGTAATGATGTCCTGTTTCTTTTCAGTGGTCTGGTTTTCCGTCTGAGGTAAAATCCTGCCTCATGCCCGTGATAAAGTGGTTACTGAAGAGAGCTGTTCGTGCAAGTGCTCATTGTTCTGTTTAATAATAAAGAAGAGGATGACCACTCTACTTTCTACAGTATTTCTGGTTTCAACAAGTGCTTTGTTTTTGCTGTAACGCTTCTGACGCCATGTAGTATTTAGGAAAAATATTTGATCATAAAACAGTCTTTTGTATGTAAATAGAACAGTTTCCTAGTCGTGAAGGGTTCAAGAGGTGCATTTCTGACGAATTTGTATTGTTAGCATGGTTTGGTCATTTATGGTTTTTCTTGTTGTTTTGGTGGAAATATTGTACTGTGGAGTGTGTCCTGATTGCAACACCTTGCTGATGATGGAAGTTTGTTATTGTTGAAATGAAAGTAGAGGAACGTACTGTAGGAAAAGTCTTTCTCTTTTGAAAAGGATTCTTCTCCTAAGCCTCAGACAATGGACTCAATTGTGCTAGTCAACTCAAGAAGCTGCAAGGCTTCCTGGGATTGTTGGCTAGCATGAATCAGGGATTGTTGGTGTTATCGCATTGGCTGCGCTGACTGCGCACTGACACATGTCCTCTGGGGACAAGCTTGCTGTTTGCAGTGCACTCTAGTCTTCCAAGTGGACTTTAGTGGAAGAGTGGCTAGTGGATTTGGTTGTATTCTGGACTTTATGCTTATTAAGGTAAGAGGGCGGTGAAACCGGCAATACATTGCCTCTTGTTCAATTCTTGTTCGACAATTGACATTGAGTCTCGGTCTCTCGCTAAATGACTATGCATGGCCAGAAGCAGTTTGAATGTATTTTCACTCAGACGTGAGTGAGTGAGGGAGCTCTGGCTTGTAAGCACATGCCCTGGCTTGTTGTAAATATGCAGTCACAGACCGTGTAAGGCCCGACTACGGGAAACCGTCATCCAAATACAAACTCAGGATATTACAGGAAATTCTATAAAAGAGTCGGCTCTTTTAATGATGCATAAATCCTGAAGATGGCGCTACAAGACTTGTTTTTTTTTTTTTTTTTCCTTTCTGGTTCACTGGGATATAGTCCTTTGTGCATGAGGACAGTGTGTGCTTTGTGTTTCAACCAAACATATGTTCACTTCCTCAGCTCGGCAGCTGCCATGCTTATTATCTGTCTGTTATATGAACTTCTCATGTCCTGTTTCATTTACTTAGCTGCAGAAGGTCACACCAGGCTGCTAGACAAAAGGAAACATATTAATAACAGTATTGTTAGGAGCGTTCGAGTCAAACCGAGATCATACAGAATAACAGAACAGTTATGACAGTAAAAACAAGTTTTATTTCTCTGTATAATCCCCTGCTACACTAATGTACCTATCCCAGGCTTTCACTAGTGCTTGGATCCCATCAAGGTACAGTAGAAAGTTTTCTCAATACGTCAGAACCATGATCTGACTGCTGCTTCATGTCTGAAACCCTGGCCTCCCAGGAACTCCTT